>CAUYTI010164534.1:0-62499 GCA_963575145.1 Galago senegalensis
TCTGCAACAAACAACCAAATTACCCCCATTAAATAGTGAGCAAAAAGGGAGAGTAACTGGGGGGACCACACCTACGGTGCATCTTACAAGGGTACATGTGAAATTTACTAGGTGTAGAATAGAAATGTCTTAACACAATAACTAAGAAAATGCTATGAAGGCTATGTAGACCAGTTTGATGAAAGCATTTCAAATTGTATGTAAAACAGCACATTGTACTCTGTAATTGCATTAGTTCACACAGCTATGATTTAATTTTAAAAAAGTGGGCAAAAAGAAAAAAAAAGAACAGAGACTTTTCAAATGAAGATATACTAATGGCCAACAAACTTGTGAAAAAAAGCTCAGTGTCTCTAATTATTAGCGACATGCAAATCAAAACTACCGTGAGATATCACCTAATCTCCATGAGAATGGCTCATATTAAAAGATACCAAGACAACAGATGCAGGTGTGGATGCAGAGACCAGGGAACTCTTCTACACTGTTGGGACTGCAAACTAACACAACCTCTGTGGAAAGTTGTATGGCGATACTTAAAGAAGTTAAAGTAGACTTACCATTTGATGCACAATTCCACTGCTGGGTATATATTCAAAGGAAAAAGGGTCATTTTGTTCAAAGAATATCTGCACACAAATGTTTACAGCAGCACAATTCATAATCTCAAAGACATGGAAACAAACTAAGTGCCCACTGATACATGAATAGATGAATAAAATGTGGTATATCCATACTATGAAGTATGACTCATTCCCCTAAAATGGTGATCTAGTATGTTTCATGACAACCTGAATGAAACTGGAAACCATTCATCTAAGTGAAACATCACAAGAATGGAGAGACAAACACACGTACTCCATACAAAGTTGGAACTTATTGATCAACATTTAAGTGCATATATGGAAGTAAATCTCAATGAAAATGAAGCCAGGGAAAGCAGGGAAGGAGGAAAAACCTGTTCAAAACTCTTGGGTGAAGTGTACACCATCTGGGGGTGAAAGGCCCATTTATAACTTTGGCTCAATCACGTAAACAAAACATTTGTAACCTCTAATGTTCTGAACTACAAAAAGGAAAAAAGAAAGAAAGGTAAAGGTCTTCTGGATATAGGATTAGGCAGAGCTGTCAGGCATGATACTGAAAACAAAATACATAAAGCTAACATTGATAAGTATCACTTCATACATTTGGAAATTTTAGCTGTGAAAGACCCTGTTAAGAGGAAAAGGTAGTGGCTAGGATGTGAGAAAATATTTGTAAACCAGATATTTCTTCTTCTTCTTTTTTTTTTTTTTTTTTGAGACAGAGTCTCACTTTATTGCCCTTGGTTTGGTAGAGTGCTGTGGCGTCACAGCTCACAGCAACCTCCAAAACCTGGGCTTAGGCAATTCTCTTGCCTCAGCCTCCTGAGTATCTGGGACTACATGTGCCCGCCACAACACCCGCTATTTTTTGTTGCAGTTTGGCTGGGGCCAGGTTTGAACCCACCACCCTTGGTATATGAGGGCAGCACGCTACCCACTGAGCCACAGGTGCCACCTACAAACCAGATATTTCTTTAGTATCTAGATACTAAAGATACTAGATATTTCTTTAGTATCCTATTTAAGGAACTCATCACTCAACAGTAAACAAAATGAAACAAACAAAAAATCCAATGAGAAAATCCAATGAGAAAAGATACAGAGAGACATCTCAATGAAAGGAATATGCTTATGGTAAATAACGATATACAGAAACATACAGTATTGCCAATCATCAGGGAACTCCAAGTTAAAACCACAAGGACAAAAGAATATGATGAGCCCCAAACTGGGGGAAAAAAAGTCTGCAAAATACACATCCCCATCTGATAAAAGATTGCTACGTCAGTTATACCAAAAACTCTTAAAACTCAACAATAAGAAAATAAACACCACAATTAAAAAAGTGGGTAAAATAGCTGAACAAATTCTCACCAAAGAAGATATCTCACCAAAGAAGACTTATATCATGAGGAAATTGGAAGTTAAAACAACCAGGAGAAGCCACTACACACCTATAAAAATGGTATCTACCCAAAGGAATGAAAACTTCAGTCCACCTGAAATCTTCATTGGGATGTTTGTAGCAGCTTTATTAGTTGCCAGAACTTGAAAGCAACTATGTCTCTCAATAGGTGGATGGATAAATAAATTGTGGCTGATCCAGAGAGTGGAATATTACTCAGCAGTAAAAATAAATGAGATAGCAAGCTAGGAAAGGACACAGAGGAAAAGTGAACACATGTGAGGAAGTGAAAGAAGCCAATTTGAAAGGATTATGTACTGTATGATTTCAACTGTAAGACATTCTGGAAAAGGCAAATGTATGGAGATAGTAAAAAAATCAATGGTTGACAGGTTACAGGGTGGGCAGGATGAATAAATAGAGCATGAAGAACGGTCAGGGTGCTGAAACTGTTAGTAGAATATCCCAATGGTCATGTATGTCACTATGCCTTTGTACAACCAAGAGTAAACACTAATGTGAACGATGAATTTTGTGTGGCCATGCTGTGTCAGCGCAGGTTCAGTGATTGTAACAGATGTGGTCAGCATGTCAACAGCAGGGGAGGTTGTGTGTGGGGGTGGGGTGGGAGAGGGGACGGAGTATATGCAAACTCCCTGCTGCTCAGTTTTGCTATGAATCTAACACTCTTCTAAGAAATACAAGTATTAATTAAAAAAAAACACGAGATGTCACTACATACCTCTCACAATGACAAAAATATAAAAAGAGAGGCAAGACCAATGCTAATAAGTAGGTCTATTTGTAATCTCCCTAAATTGGAAACTACCCTCACCAGACTTCAACAGGTGACTGATTAAATAGAACTTCTACACCACAGATTACTGAGAGGAGGTGCTGATAACACCCCACAACCTGCATGAATCTCCAGGTTATTTTGAAGGATGAAAAAAAGTCCTAAAAAGTTAAGTGTTTTATGCGAGATGCCTATGGCTCAAGGAGTAGGGCACTGGTCCCATATACTAGGGGGTGGTGGGTTCAAGACCAACCCTGGCCAAAACTGCGAAAAAAAAAAAAAAAGTTAAGTATTTTGTAATTCCATTTATATGGCATTATTGAAATGCCAAAATTACAGAAATAGAGAACAAATTTGGGGTTGAAAAGCAGAGTATAGAGTTAGGAGGAAGCAGGGTGGTTGTAACAGGCAGCTTGGGTGATGCTTGTGGTGATGGGAAATGCCATGTATCTTGACAGTATCAATGTCAACATCCTGGTTGTAATATATTTGCAAAATGCTATTATTGGGGAAACTGAAGAAAGGGAACACAGAGTTTCTTTATATTATTTCTTACAACTACATAGGGATATAAAATTATCTCAAAATAAATAATTTCATCAAAAAACAATGTAGATTCTGAAACCATATTAAATGAAAGATTTTTTTTTTACAACTAAGAATCTTAGCAGGAAGAAGAACCAGAGATTGAATGAACAGACTCAGAGAAAGCAAATGAAGGAGAGAGAAGACTCCAGAATACATTAAGAACGTTGATTTTCTTTTCCTAGAATGTTTTTCATTCAATTCATTAAACAAGATTTAAGCTAAACAGTCATATACTTTTGTGACTTTCACGCTCAGCAGAACTGATTTTGAGGCTGATCTTGTATTTAATTAAGGTTGTTCTGGGAAGATTTTAGTGGTCCTTCACATGGAGGGATGAGGGTTTATTATGCATTTAATGTGGAGAGGGGGAACATTATAGATCATTTAAAAAAATACATTTGCCTTTCACAGAAATCATTCAGGTATTGTTTCGAAAAGATTCCAAGTTATCTTTTCTTGAATGTACATCACTCGAGTGTAGAAACAGGCACCGTTTCGTCTTTTCCTCTTTCATTGTTGTTATTAGCATTTCTAAGTTTTTGGAAACAGCTGAATTCAGTTTTGATGACAAGTGACCATTGAAAGGTGCCACAGGGACTTCTGAAATCTTGAGAATTCGAGGAGGTGTCATTAACACTATTTTTATTCTCTAGTTTTGCTCACTCTTAACCAGTATGACTTCTAAGATGAAACAGTGTTAAAGCTGTGATTATTTTAAAGAATTAAAAAATATAACAGACATTTATAGGGACCACTCTTATTTCCTCCTGTCCATTTTGCCTGTGATGAAGTTATTAAGAGCAATTTTCATGGTTTGGCAATTCAGCTGGTGACTGGTCAGGAGTGACTGTCACAACTCACCTGTAAGTTTCCTCTGACACATTCTTCCATTTTTACTTAAGTATGACATGAAGAAGATTAAGCAACAGAACTAAAATAAAAAGGAAGGAAGCTGGGCTAGTCTAATGTCCAACTGGCTCGTTTTATCTGATGGTATTTAAAACCATTTGCTTCTGCTACCTCAAAAGTGAAAAACTAAGTCAGCCCTGGAAGACGTGGAACCAGGAAGAGAAGTATAGGTTCTTGAAAGACCCTACCAAAAAAATGCCTATATTTCCACTGGAATTATAAAATGTTGAAATGTTATTTTCTTTGTCAGCTAAAAGTTTTATTTCACAAAGCCACGTATTTTACCCAGTTTTGGTTTGTTTTCACATCAAGACCTTTATCAGAGTCTTTGATTTATCAGCATATAGGATATTTGAATGAGCGAGTGGATTGTTTGAAAAACGTGTCAAGGCGGGGCAAACGGTGGTTGAATTGGGGAATGACTTAGGAAAATTATGTCCCATACTGGCATCACTAATTGACATGTCACTGACATGTAGCTATCTATGAAAGGACCAAGTATCACAACTTTTGAACTATGTGCTTTATGTAATAAGACATCACTTATTCTAATAGTTATTGTCATAAAGACAGAGCGGACAGAATCCTGTCCTTTCAAGTGTGTCCTGTCTGAAGAATTAGTGTTTCTCACAAGACCTATTGGAATATGTTATTTATGTTTGAAAGTAAAGAGTTATTTTTTTCAAAAAATGTCAGCATCAGTTTTTACGTATAACCTTAACAAATAAGGCAGAGGGTTGGTTACTTAAATTAATGATAATGAAAATGTGAGATCCCTAGGTGCAATCTGGAGAGATCATCAAAGGACAGGACTCTATTGGACTCCTATTACCTTAAATATGTAAAGAACTCCTGTGCTGTTTTTGGAGCAGGGTATTTAAATATTGGGTGACAGTAAATGTAGAAGCCAAAATCTATTTTGAGTACGCTTTAGTTGTTTGCTAAAATAATCTCCATGCTTTAAAACAAGAAAGGTAGAAGAATTTAGAGTTATTTTGTAATGAGTGCTAGAATCTCAATGATATTGATTTCAAGGAAATTGGCGATATAAGTAGTTTCTACATCCATTAAGGAAATGGTGAATACAGTATAATTTGACATCCAATCCCTAACCTTAACCCTTTTTATACTTCTAAAAGCAAATTAATAATTACACATGAGGCCAGGTGCAGTGGCTCAGGCCTTTAATCCTAGCACTCGGGGAATCCAAGGTGGGTAGATTGCCTGAGCTCACAAGTTCGAGACCAGCCTGAGACACAGTGAAACCTCATCTCTAAAACTAGCCAGGCATTGTGGCAGGCACCTGTAGTCCCAGCTACTTGGGAGGCTGAAGCAAGATAATCGCTTGAGTCCAAGAGTTTGAGGTTGCTGTGAGCTGTGATTTCATAGCACTCTACCAGGGGTGACATATTGAGAATGTCTCCAAAGAAAAATTAAAGTGAAGAAGACATTGTATTTGTCCTCAGAAAGGTCAAGCCCAGGTGAGTGGAGTGTATATTTTTATTAGAACTAAGATACAACTTTTGAGAGAGCACAGAGGAGACTTTTCTGTCTTTAGCTGAGGATGGAAAAACATGCTGTTAGGCCTTTAAAACTCCAGAGTTCAGAAAGGAGCTCTCCCATTTGACAGCTGGGAAAACTGAGAACCATGTTATTCCACAGACTTGAGACTAAACATACGGTTCCCCATGTTCCATTCAAAAATTTTCATCCCACTCTGCTATTCTTCCTGGAGTGCCCAGAAGATGAAAGTGATATGCAAACGCTAGAGATTTATTTTACATTTCCCTGAATATGAAGAATAGCATGAAACTTCTTTGCCCTGTAGTCTCCTTGCCATGAGAAAGTCCAACTTAGTCACTTTGAACCTGCTCTTTTGAAGTTTCCAGAGATCTAGTTTTGTTTGCGTACTCTCTAATACATTGGAACGAAGCGATGTTTTGTTTGGTTTTAAAGAAGACTTCTTTTTGAGACAAGATTTTCCTTTCAAGTTGAATCTCATGATGAGGGGAATTACAATTTGCATACTGTACTACATTAGGATAACTGAGCCTTTCACTATACCACATTCTAAATGGAATTTCATTATATCCAAGTATAGCATAAGCAGATCCAACTGTGTATAGTTAACTGAAGTCCATTATGAAAATATTTTTTCAGAGGATGTTTTATTATATCCCAGAAACATACTTGCTAACAGGATGTTGTGCTAGTCCATATTATCTGGGGTGGGCCTGCCCACATGTAGACACAGACTCAGGCACACAGAAAGTTGCCAACTCTCCTGCCATTCATTATTTCCTCACTGCTACTCACTTTGTTATACTTTTAGTTAACTCTTTCTTTTTTCCCCTCAATTGGTACTGCATGTACTATGACTGTGATACCTGAAACCTAATATTGTTCCCTGTTGTGATTTTGGTATAAAAATTGTAGGTCTTCAAAATGGTTTGCCAGTTGAGTGTGTTTATTTTGAAGATTAAAACATAAACATTATAAGAAAAATAATAAGATGTGCTGTCTTCGAGGCAGAAAGTGCAGCACTTAGAATAAGACAATGGCTCACATTCTCTGCCTGCCAGGTGGATATCGCAGTAGACGAAAATGATAAGAGATTTAGTGGACTGAACAATAACTTCCTCTTGACAGTGCCCCGACCCTTGACCTGTGGACCGACTCTCCTTAGCTTCACTGACACAGGCTAATTGTCACAGGTGTAGGATAAAAGAAAAGACATCCCTATGGAAGCTACCAACAGTTAGAGATTTCTTTTGATGACCACTGATGTGCTGTGGACTAAAAAACGCAATGTCTGACCTTCTCTGTCCTATAAAAACGTGAACATTTACTCAGAGGACAGCAAAATTCTAGATACAAGGAGTTTTCTTTGCTGTTTGCCTGGAAGAAGGTCACCATGCAACGGAGAGGTACACGTATCAGGGCAAAGTGATGACAGATACGTTACTGTCATCACCCTGAAAGCATGTTTTGCATGCAACTGTGCAAATCTAATAAAGAACGCTCCATCCCTAACAGACTCTCTGAATTTGTGTAATTATTAGTAAACTCTTAACTATGTCATACTCTGGAAGGGTGTTCTCTTCTGCAAGGATTCTTTTTCATTTATATGCTAATCACCTCCTTCCAAAGAAATCAGTTCTTTGAGTTTTATTTAAATGTTCTGAAGGTAGTAGCTTGGAGAGTACTTAGGGATGATGGGGTAACAAATGTTGATTTCTCATGAAAGTTAATGCCTCCTCCTGTAAGAAAATATATTGTATCGTCCTGCTTCAGGAACACAAACAAGAAATTCAGACAACACAGGGAAGCCAAATGAGGGATGCAAATTCTCATTATAACAGAATAATGATGCAAGGGAAACCAGAGGACTGTCACAGCCATTAGAGGGAAGCCAGCAAAGTCCTGCATCCGTTCTTGGGGGGAAATCCTGCAGAGGAATGACTGTCACTAGTAAAATGAACCTGACTTCCCAGTGCATTAAAGTCAAAGCAGTCACCAGGGTTTTCAAAATGTTTCATCATGAAGGAAACGGAATCAAGTTTTTAAACACTTGACCCGATAAAGTAAGGTATTTCACCATTCCGTTTTTGTTTTTACTACGGGAGGGGGTGAAACACTAGAATCCTCTAAATGTTTGTTACTTAATATGAAGAAAACATAACAATTTCCTCGCCATAATAGATGGCCAGGATCCGATTTCTATTTATGTGAAAGGCGTCAATTACTTTTAGATTCATTGAGGGTTCTTACTCAGGTCATAGGTCTTGCCCTTCAGCAATTTTTACCCACAGCATGCTTTGATGACACAAAATTGGTATACATGAGAATTAGGATAGTCAGTTAAGGAAAACACAAAGCTTATGTTTATCTTAAAGTGATACTGTACGTAAGTGACTTCAGATGGTTCATAAAGGTGTGGCTACACTCATCTATTTCCAAAATATCACACTTTCTTTTTAATAAATCAGGAAAATAAGGGATTGTAATCATGTAACTTGTTGTCATGCATCCTTGCTATAATAATGCCTTCTTCCCAGACTACCATCCTTTCAAATGTGATGAGATCATCAGGTAACAGTGTAGGATACGAAGGCTTAGAGTGCTGTGTTGTTAGCACATTAAAAAAAGAAATTGCTGGGATAATTAACAACTACCTATTTGTCTGTGGGATGCATTCATTATGGCTCTACAAATTGGAGGTCTCCAAAATCTGTGCAATAAAATTTACTCTTTGTTCAGGAAGTTCCCCTTGGATTTGGGGAAAATTCTGGTTTGCTGTGTCTATTGTAATTGTGACAAGCAGTTGACATGTCTCATAGTCTAAATGTAGTGGCAAGCAGGGGGTGGTACAATGATGAAAAAACTGCCATTCATTCTTGTGCAAAGGAAAGGTGTTTCTTAGCATATTCCAACCTATGTTCAGACTAGAGTTGGGTCTTTGGGGTTGAAGGTCAAATCTGTGAGGTCAAAGCTATTTCTTGTCAATCTTCGTTCACTAATGACACATGAATTGGAAATTAGAACAAAGTAAGTAAAACGAATAGCCAGAAGGTGAGTGTCTGTTTTATTACTCAGAAGAGCTGGGAAATCTGGCCAATTGTTGCCCTATGTGGCTTGAATGACAGTTGTTAAGTTGAAAAAGGGACAGTGTGATGGGAATGCCACTTTAAATCTCAATTACCTCCTCCACTCCAATCAGCTTGGTAGAGCTTTAATGAAGTGCAATTCTCTGTCCTTTTCCTCATACTTCTATCTCTAGAATAAGCCTCACATTCAAGTTTGACAGCAGTACAATCAGTTTTCCATTCATCACTGGCCCTGTTTTAACCCTGCTGAAAAAAGGCCTAATGTACGTGGCAGTGATGGCAATTAGGCAGAAAAGTAATATTAGAAACAGACAAAAGCCTGAGTCTTTTAGCATTACAGGTGTTTTTTTTTTTTTTTAGCCCGTTCTAGACATAAAGGAATAGGCAGTGTCGTTAAGTTCCCTTCTTCAGTCTTCTCTTAAGCTGAAAGTCCAACGATTTCAAGATTCAATTAATTAGAGACATGGAGAGCCAAAGAACAAGGTAAAAGCTAAGTTCTTTCTAACTGAAGACACACTTAGTAATTGGCCCCTTATTAAAATGGATATCTTCTGGGTGTGTGTTTAATAAGGTTGATAAAAACTCGTCATTTCCTCATTAGGATAGCACATGAATGCACCCTGCATGTGGAAAAGAAATCGTAAAGAGAACAAACAGGAAAATATCAATCTGTTAAATATAGGAATGTAAAACATAAAAATTGGGAAGCCTGAGAACTCTAACTTTGCAGGGATTGAGGGAGGGGGATGTTAAATGCATTGTGTGTGTGTGTGTGTGTGTGTGTGTGTGTGAAAGTGTGCAGAAGCTGAGAATTTTTTTAAGGCAAGTCTTGGCTCTTTAATCAGTTTATCTATGGATGTGAAATATTTAAGCATTTGAGTTTTATAACCTGGATCAATGATGTTTACTATCACTTCTTTTTTTTTTTTTTAAACCATGAGTGGATGACCCATTCGGATGGCTTTCTCCTCAGGAAACAAACGCAAGGTTTCCAAACCTATAGGCATTTTTGTCTTCGTGTGTTAAGCATCCATGTAATCCCCACGCCTGTATCCTTACACAGAAAAAATCACATGTGTGTGTTTAGGTACCCATGTGTATTGTTTTATCTAATTATATTTGTAAATACATCCATACAGTGTGTGAAATCCCAGGAAAGAGAGAAGTTCATATATTTTTGTGCCTGTACTTAATGGTTGGGTCTGTTTTCCTAACGGTTCTTTTTATGCCAATTTTTTAAAATGTCAGCCAGGTTGGGGTGTGTTGTTTTTTTTTGTTGTTGTTGTTGCTGTTGTTGTTGTTTTGTTTTGTTTGATAGATTCCACAGGAACATGTGGCATTGGTGTAAGGATCTTGTTTAAGAGAATGGAGGCTCGGAGGGGAAAAAAAAAAACAGATGCAGCAATTAGGCGGCTCTTGCTGCTCATTGGGGAGGTGACACAAGTGGGTGATAGTGGCTTTCACCTCTCACACTCCCTTCTCTCCTGCCTGATTCCTAGAACAATCCCTGTCAGAAACACTCTTTGAAAAAGGCTGCATTAGACAATGGCTCTTCACCCTTATTTTACGCTTTAAGTAGTGGAGCAGAATGCTGTAAGGGGCTGAAAACAAGGCGTAATCTGAGAAAGACGCGCAGGCATTGTTATAACTGTGAAAACCAGAAGAGCCCCTTTCAGAGCCGTGACTGAAAGTGCTCGGAAGACCTTTAGTCCTTTGCACTCTCCCAATCACCAATTAGACAAACATTAACATCAATTAAGCTGTTATACGGCACAGGTTCCATATAATTACCTTAATGGGTTGACGCTTTCTTTAGCAGCAATTTCTTAAACAAACTTCATCTTTTGTGCAACAGGCTAAGAAAATTTTCAGCAGGGAGCATTTCCTTTTGTCAAGTTTTCTAAAGAGACAGCTGAATTGTTCTATTTAACAACAAACACCTTCACTAAGGACCCTCTTCTTGTCCCCGTTCCCACCACATTTGACTACTAGGCTCAAAGCTTATTAACCATCAGAGACAAAAAAACGGACTGGCCAGGGGAGCCCAGACACATGCAGGGCGGGCAGTACACAAAGGACCAGTGAGTCTGGCACCGGTTTGCAAGCAGACCCTCGGAGAAAGCACCAATTGAATTAGTTGCCTATTTAGTATCCAAAGCGCCAGATCCGTCCTTACCAAAAGCACAAAGAAAATGAAATAGAAAAACAGGATCTTGCTCATAAAACAAGACAAATCTGTCTAATTTATTTTGTACCAGTAAGTGCTAATTAAATGCAAGCTACTCAGATTCTTCCTGTTCCTGCCTCACCTAATTCGCTTAGAATCACGACAATGCCAGTCTGATTTTTCCCCCTGTTTAACAAACATTCATTTGAAATGTACTCAAATACAGCTATAAAAATACAACCCTTATATCACTTCTATTTTTACTTTATATAAAGTCCATGTGTTTTTACTCTGTTGTGAAATTATTTGGTGGTGGTGGGGGGAAAGCTCTTGGCAGAAACGAGTCCTTAAACTAAACTTGTGCATCGTAAGGAATAAACAACTTGGGCTGCATATAATGAACTATAATTGCCCCCCCACCGTTGGAGCAATGTATGTAACTAAATTTCACAGCAATTCATTAAAAGTCAGAGCTTAACTCTTCTATCTACAGTTTTTAAAACAGAACATGATAAAAAAATAAAATTAAAAAATATAAAATATGCACCAAATACTTATGCCAAATCAAAGTCTTTAAAATGTTTCTCTGTCTCTCTCTCACATTCTTAAACTGCTCATTTTCACATACCTGATTATAACAATATCCTTGGGAGCAGGCAATTCAGTTTCCATCTTTAAGGTCAGTGCTTGGGTTCCCAGGACCAGTGTTTGCTTCATTGAGTCCTGCCCTTGTGAACTCCCAACACTTCTTTGGGTCAAAAGCTCAAGGCCACAAAATTAAAAGATGATGATGAACTTATGTTTAGATTTTAACCTTGGGGCATTGTTGTTTGTGGTTAGAGGACCTCGTAGGGAAGGAACTGGAGACATGGAAAACTATGCAATTACAAAGGAATTCTCAGCTCTATGGACAAAAATTAGCATTTGAAAAAAAATGTATGTACCTGAGAGTGATCTGTCTGTCATATCTAATTGGTAACCTATTTCTTGAAGAGCTTCACAAGAAAAAAATAACATTGTGGTGATCTTTACTTACACTTTTCCTTAAGGAGATTTCATGTATATGTGTATTGATGCTTTAATTCCAAGGTTGGTCTATTATTTATTATAAAGCATTCTTTTCTTTTTCACTCAATTTATACTTTATGTTTATGTGGATTTTATTACATAGTTTGAGTCTTCCAGGATTACTACCTGGGTGCCTCCTAACATCACTTTAAATATTCAGTTTCATTGCTCCTGTTTTTTTCATAGGTTATTTCTGTCTTCTCCAGCATAAATATAGCTTACGAACTGGGAAGATCACACATAAATAGTAGGAAGCCCAAATAAAGAGTTTCCATTAATGAATTTTCTCTGATTGGAGTTCAGCCACTCATGATAAAGTAGGAACATATATGTGTAAGTCAGCAGAGGCTGAGATAAGACTGTGTCCGATAGCCTTTAAACGTTTATTTTATAGTTAAAGAAGCATTCACCTTTTAAAAAAGGATGAGAAATTAGAGTCACAAAAATTATTTGTTTGTAAAGCACCACTTGGGTATTACACAAACTTGTATCCCTCTTTGAACTTTTATATATGACAGATATAATTGGGTATAATAAAGAGGGACAGGGTGCCAGGTGGCAAAGTCATCTCTGTAACCACAAAGAAAATGGGTGTGGAATCTGAGATATCTTTTCCTGATTTCCAGCACTAGGGATGAATCTATGATGTATGAATGGATTTTTTTTTCCTCCATTCAACGTATCAGGCAAAGATCTGAATAAAGTTAATGTTCGCATTTTGACACCCATATCAAACTGAAAACACCTCAATCAACTGTTGGATAGATTTGGCATAATTATTGATACACTTTGCAGGATTTAAAGAGTGAGGATTCAGTGCTCACCACATTTGAAACGAACACAACTTATCAAGTAGAGTTCTGACATGTGTGACTTTTAGTATCATTTTGGAAGTGAAATAACCTGTCAGATTTTAAAATGTGTTAACAACTGGATGGTGAAATGGCAGGGACATAAAGAAAGGACATGGGCTTGGTTTGAGATCTTGTTCTGGAGTAGAGTCACCGACTGCCAGCCTAGAAGAATCACAACAAAAGTTTTCCCCCAGGGGTTCTGAACAAAAATTCTGTAGTAGAATAAATAAACTACTACACAGTTAAATTATCTTAACTAGCATCTGTAATCTTCGTTACAATAGCCATCTATTGATGTCTTTCCAAATACATTAGAAGTGGCAGATGATTTATTTTGTCTTTGAAAAGTACTTATAACCATTCACTCATTCAACAAATATTTAAGTTTCTACTATGTGCCAGGCATTCTTTTCTAAGTACATTATCAAAGTTAAATAGTACAAAATGCCTAACTTCCTTTTATTGGAGACATCTGAACTCTAAATGGATTATGGAAATTTATAGAGAAGGCATACACGAAAAAGCTCTCCTCTCTTAGACTCGGTCCTATTCTTCGTCCATTTGTTAATTTATTCCGGTACCTGACGCAGAGTAGGGCTTCCAATATGATGCTCTGTCCATTTCTCCATATTCCTCTCTGGTTGAATTTTTGTACATGCAAAATAGTCTAGCAGAAAGGAACCCTGTGCCCACTGTTGTTCATTACCCTCATCTCAATTGCCTATGGCAGTTATTTCTTTCAAGGGGCTGTAACATCTATAAATTTAATTTCAAATATACATTTTTATACTTTCCATCATATTCCTTCTGGAAAAATAGGGGGGAGAGGCAGTGTATGTGGGGTACGGTGGATAGGTGGTGCTGGGAGATGGCTCAGTATTTATTATTTTATTTTAGTTCATTTCAGAATATTCTAGGGGTACACATGTTTTGGTTACATAGTTTGCTTTGTATATTTCAAGTGAAAGTTGTGTTTCCTTCGCCCAGAACGTGTATGCAATGTATCTTAGGTGTGAAGTAAGCCAGCCTCTCCTCCCTGCTCCCACCTACTTGAACCCCTCTCATTTACTCTCCTATGTGCATGCAAGTCTTGATCCACTAGTTCCAGTCTAGCATTGAAAACATGTGGTGTTTGTTTTTCCTTTGTTAGGATACTTTACTTAGAAGAATGGTCTCCAAGTGCCCATTGATATCTGCGTGGATAAATCAAATAGGGTATTTATATACCGTGTAGTACTGTTCATCCATAAAAAAAATGGCAGTCTAGTATCTTCTGTCCATCTTCCATCTCTAGATGGACCTAGAGACCTTTCTTCTGACTGAAGTATTTATTTACTTGGATAAATTTTTATCATGTGTATTTGAAGTTTACAACACGATGTTATGAGATACATATAGATTATTAAATGGTCACTATAGTTAAGCAAATTAACATATATACCGTGTCACCAACTTTTTTTGTGTGTGTGACAGGAGCAACTAAAATCCACTTGTGTAACAAAAATCCCCAATATAATATAACTTTAGTTCTTATATTGTACTTGTTCATCTCTAAACTTGCACACCCTACATATCTGTGGATTCTTTGGCCTGCATCTTCCTATTTCCTGTCCCTGCCATCCCTGCCTGTAGTAACCAGCCTTTCATTCTCTTTGTGTATATTTGAGTTCTGTCTTTTTAAAAACATGCCACATAGGCCAGGAATGGTGACTCATGTCTATAATGTCAGCATATGGGAAAGACAAGGAGGAATAATCACTTGAGGCCGGGAGTTTGAGACCAGCCTGGGAAATATGGTGATACTTCATCTCTGCAAAAACAAACAAACAAACAAACAAACAAACAAAAAATGTTCTAAATTAGGTGGAAAAAGAAATTAGTGGGCCCTGGTAGGCATGAACCTGT
This sequence comes from Galago senegalensis, assembly GCA_963575145.1. Classification (NCBI taxonomy): domain Eukaryota; kingdom Metazoa; phylum Chordata; class Mammalia; order Primates; family Galagidae; genus Galago; species Galago senegalensis. The sequence goes on from CAUYTI010164534.1 coordinate 14,887, forward strand.
AGTCCCAGCTACTCAGGAGGCTGAGGTAGGAGGATTGCTTGAGCCCAGGAGTTTGAGGGTATGAGTTATGATCGTGCAATATTTATTTTTGAAATTTGAGTTTAAATGAGTCTGAGTGTGTGTGTTATATTTCTTAATAAACTGGAGTCCACTAAGATAAGATTTATAATTTACAGCTCTTCAAGGAAAAAATAATGGAATTGGTAGCAATGAAACCTAGACTGGATACAATTTCTCTTTTGAGAACAGTCAGTCCACACCCAGGTTGCTGAGGATCTATGGGAATGAGCAGTGCTCCTGGGAGCCATTGGAAGAAGCACAGGAGCACTGGAGTCTTTAGGAGATACAAGTGTATTTGAAAACTTGTTTTAAAAGAATTCAGAACCTGAGATCTGAACTGCCATAGGACATATACCATATTCCCGGACAATTTTCTGTTTCTTGAGGAAGTTTTGAGGAAATTTTGGCCATCTATTCATTTTCAAAGTTGTGTCGATGGAATAAGACCTACTATTTGGTAATCTAATAGGGTGACTAGTTAGCAATAATTTATTGTGTACTGCTAAATAGTAAAAGAATGAATTGGAGTGTTCACAACACAAAGAAGTGATATGTATTTGAGGCAAGGTAGATCCCAATTACCCTGACATTATACACTGTATATTTGTATAAAAATAGCACAGGTACCCCATAAATATGCACAACTATTACCTATCCATAGTAATCAAAATTGTAAAATGATAAAAAGTTGTTTAAGTCTACCATGGAGAACTGTGATATTTTTCATTCATAATTACTTAAAAATAGGTAACAGTCATTATATGCAATTGATATAGAGGAAAATAAGGTCAGAGATAGTCACTGGAGGGCAGAAAATGATACTGTGCCAAAACTGATCGCCTTGACTTCCACTGAAGTTCTATCTATAGATCTATATTTACGTTCATTTATATGCTCTCTCAGTAGTCTGTCATCTATCCTATCTGTCTACTGGATGGTTATAACAAAAATACCCTTTATTAAAAAACATAATAATATGTACTCTTTATTAAATGCAATGGTACATTATAATCCTTCGGTAAGTGGTATACACACAGCCATACACTGACACATGCTCAGTGGTAGTATTGCTACTGATATTTGGAAATGTTAATATATTTCTAGCACTTCAAATGTTCTTAATGTACATAGACAGGAAGGGGCAAGTCTTAGCAACCTCATTCAAAATGCTGAGGATTAAATGAAAAGGCAAAGCCTGACAGCAAACATACACGAAATCTCTCCCTTCAAATTCCTTTCCCTGTTCTGTACAATCTAAATGAGTAAAAAGACAGTTCTTATTGTGAATGATTTTTTTAAAGCTACTAGAACCTATATATATGTAGATCATTTCTATGATCCAAAAATCAAATACAGCAGAACCTCCATAGTTGACCACCTCTCTCCACGTTGACCACCTCCTCAAGTTGACCTAATTTTCATATACCAGACATGCACCACATGGACATATCAGTACAGTAAGCCTGGTTCCTTATGTGGACCACCTCCATATGTTTACTAGTTTCTTATGGTCCCTTGGGTGGTCATCTTACAGAGGTTCTATTGTGCATTTTATAAATCTGTTCATTTTTTACTCAATATCTTCTATAGAAGCTACATTGTATAAAGAGGGACCAGTCAGTATTTTAGCTTCGTACTTTGATTTCAATTTTTAACCTTACTTCTTATATATTTTACTTCCAAACAAATACCAACATATACCTTTTCTACTCTGATTAGTAATCTTTTTAAATAAAAATTCTAATAACTGTATTGAAACATAACCCACACACCACATACTTCACCATTTTAAAGTGTACAATTCAATAGCTTTTAGTATATCACAGTCCTGGACAACCACAATCCATGTTGTAGTGAGATCACCATGATCAAAATAACCCCGTATTCATCAATAGTCACTGCCCAGGTCCCCTGTCCCCAAGCCCCCAGTAAGGATTTAGTGAAACCTTGGGGAGTTGTATATTTTAAAATGCTTTAAAATTATGCTTGGTCTTGTTCATGTAGAATCTGAAACCCAAGCGCTATTGAAATTAATTCTTTGAAGAGCATTCTTGAAAGGTTTTGTACTTTCTTTCCAAAATGCAAACATGTACCTGCTCTAAGATGAGGTATTGCTGGTGTGACAAGTACTCTTTCCTACCCGTGAAATTTTTTTTTAAAAGTTTTCATAATCTAAATATGTAAAAGGTTCCACATGAGCCTGGGCTTTTGGATATCTGGGTGGTCAAGAAATTTCACCTGATGCAGTGAGTTCCCACTTAGTTAACCTGGTGTAGCCTAAATTCCTCAGCGTTACCCTGACGTGTGAGATCTTTGTTAGTGATTCAGCCCGGTTAACAAACTCCATTTCCGCCTTGTGCACCCCAGTGTATAGGAGAGGCCAAAGCTTTTCATTCAGGCTCTGGAACATTTTCTCCTCTTTTGCAGGTGATGATGCAAACAGGAAAGAAGAAGAAGGCGTGTCCTGCACCCTGTACTGCCCCAGCTTCCCTTCTCCTTTATCTACCACAAAAGAAGCACAAGAGGAGAAGAGACTTGAGGAGCGTTACTGCCAGAGGATGTGAGCCAGGATGGTGTGAGCAGGGCAGATGAGCCAATCATGGGAATGTGACATGAGGGAGTACTGGAAAATACAATAAGGAACCTGGCCACAACCACAAAGGGGTCCTAAGCCTCTGTATGCACGGCTTGTTTGTTTTGCTTTTGAAAAGGTGTCAGGACAAAATGGGTCAATTAGGGGTACCCCAGGTCTTAAAAAGGAAAGAAAAGAAGGAAAAATTTCTCCTTTATGACCACCCCCTGCCCTCTTTGTTTTGGTACAATGCCTCAGGAAAGGATTATGACACAGCAACCTTGCTTTTTATAAATGCATCATCTTTTCTTATATAAATATTAACCGCATTTGGCTTTTTGGGTGTCACACAATTAGTAAATTAGTCATTCACCGAAGGTATTCATCTAGGTTTTATAACACTTTCCCCACCTTAATTTTAGAATATTACATGCAAGGGGGAAAAATTGCCCTCTTTTTTACTGCATTCATTGAAATCCCTTCTCTTAATGCTAGGCTCTGGAGTTACTGTGGCAGTTAGTTCTGTCATCAGAATATCAGCACTCTGAATGAAATTTTGAAAATTACAAAGACTGCACAGGCATATAGTGGAATCGATCATTCTCTCTATGGGCTAAATGTACCTTGATTTGAATCCTAGGCATCCCCTTAATATAGCCTTCCTTTCAATGCAATTCCTTGCATTTAGTATAAGTATGAGATGGAAATTAGAAACTTTCTCAAGGTTTCAGATCTTTTGTGTGCAATATTTCTGAGAAACCGTAGTATGTTTTGCTGTTCTTTCATATATGAGATTTAGTGAGTTGAACTAATATTCTACGATGTAAAACAAGCTGTTCATTTGCACTTAATGTGCAAGTATGAGATATGCCACCTCTGTCCAAAAGAATCCAGAGGTATAACAAAGAGCTTTTCCAGTTGCTATGTTTTAAGTTAATAATTCTAAGAAGACTTTCAGTTTACCCTCGATATCCATGGGTTCTATATCCAAGGATTCAACCAACTATATAGATGGGAAATACTAAAATAATACAAATACAGTATGACAATTACATTATCTTAGTTATTCTAAGTAGTCTAGGGGTAAAATGTACCAGAGGATAGTCATAGGTTATATGCAAATGCCATTTTCCATGAGGGACTGGTGCACTCAGTTTTTGGTAAAGGTAGTGGTCCTGGAGCCAATCCCCTTTGGAAACTCAGCAACAATCGTACTTCCAACATGCAATATTCTAAATACGATATTCAGAGAGGCCTGCATGCCGTGTTGAATCTCTGTGGAGCACCAATGTTGGAAATTTACCAAGGAACTATCGCCTGGTGAACTTGGGCTAGTGAACCTTGCATTATTAGAAGCATAAACCATTTTTATTTTAGACTTTTATGATTTGCTTATTGAAAAAAAAAGGAACGTATCTACTGCTCAGAAAAAAATCCAACAACAATTTTCTGTTCTCTATGGTAGAGGTCATCACCCACTGCCAGTGGGTAGGGGATGTTAAAAAATGGCAGTGACTACCACTCTCCTGGAGAACGGGAGAGGTGACGTGAACACAGATTGGCATTTTGTCTGTCTATCACGGCCATTAAGAGAGTTGTACAATGGAATAACAGTTTTTGATTTTAGTATTTACCTCTTAGAGTCAGTGTGTGCTCGTATTGAGACTTTGAATGAAGCCCTTCTCTTATAGAGGAGCTGGCACCGTATTAAATAGTCATATAAATTCATGCATTTCCATCTGTTTCTCCAGATATGGGTGTTTCTTTACTCGTCAAGTCATTAATCCTCTACTTAATATCATACTTAAGCCAAAACCTAATTATATGAGTCCAGAACTAGAGAATAATATTATAAAGACAAATGCATATATATATTTCTTTAGCGCTCTAGTGATAGCTTTAAAGGTTTATATAGCTTGGAATCATCCTTTTGAATATTATTGGTAAAATCATGGAAAGCAGTTTTAGGATCAAAACACAATGGTATGTTAATTTCAAAGTAAAATGTAATCCGGCAACTATAATTAATGTTATCCATTTCAATAGCTGTGGGTTATTATGTAGTTTAATTCAATTATTCTTGATTAAATAGAGTTAATCCATTGTAGGTATCGATTAACATAATTCTAGCAAATTGCGGTGGATAAAGTTGGTAAAGACATATACTAAGAAATATCTATTTAATGTGTGTCATACGAGCTTACTTTTAGAACGTAAAGATCATAATTTACTTTGCTGTGGCCCTGCACACACACACAGGCAGTATGTAGGCACACACACACACACACCCTGTGGTTAGTTTATTCCTTGCTACTTTGACAATCAGTTACTGCTTTGGTGAAAGCCTAAAGCTTAATCCATTAAGAGCCATTCAGAAAAAAACAAACAAACAAAGCTTTAACCACTTCAGGGACAACAGTGCAGAAGCAACAGAAGGCTTCTTAGAAACCCCCAGCAATTTCAGGATCAATAGTCTCATGCTGGACGCTCCTAAGTGATGAAAGCTGAAAAATCTGTGCTGCCAGGTTCATGAGAATAAAATATAACACAAAAATATTGGGAAAAGATAATTCGGTCAGTTTAGTTTGGAAATACCCCTGCAGTTCAAAGGGCTGACATAAGTCCTCTCAGTCGTCACCATGAAAACAAACTAACTCAAACACCACCTGGGGGTGATAATTTTACCTATGTGTCCTGAAGGTCGAACTGTGAAACTACCTTTTATTCTCTTTCCAAATTCCACTCCTCAGAGCTTCATAATTATTTCTTTTAATTAGCGTAAGTGAAATCTCTGGGGGTGCGTATATGTGTGTGTATAAACAAATATTTCTTTGAAAAGAAACCTCGTCTAATATATTTAGATTAAGTGACTTAGGAAAGCTTTACAGTCCACTTAATTCAGGGCTACAGTTTAAACAATAAAACGAACACATACATTTATATAGGAGGGGAGCAAAAACAAACATTTTTCCCACAAGATGAAAAGCCTGTTCACTTCCTTTTAAAATTATTCCATTGTATATTATCTTTTGCAAAAAAAAAAAAAAAAATCCATTAGCTTCTTTTCTACGTCCTCAGGTCTTAAATAATAGACCAGCACTGCAGAATGTATTTTATAGAGAAAAATCTACTGTCATTCCATAGAATAAAAAAAGGCACCGCCTACATCTCTTGTATTCATCACAGGACCCTTTCCAGTTTCACAAAACAATTTCGTATCTTCTGTGGTTATGGTTTTTAAAATGCCTTTACGTTCATACTTAATTATAAACTCAGTAATGAAATAGGAGTATTATTTATTATTTATCTCAAAATGTCAGCTGGCTCGACTTTACCTAGAAATTATCTGACGGCATTAAATTATATACCTTCATAGGTAGTCAGCAGACACTGTTGGGATTCCCTGCAGTATGTTTACACACTAATTTGTGGACTGAATATTGTCTCCTAATTTACGTTCCTGCTTTCATTTTAGCATCTCCTTTCCGGAGAAGAATACTGAATGTCAGGAAGTTACCAAAGAAAGCTTCTGAGCTTTAAAAATAAGTGTCAGATCAAAAGCAGCAGCACTGCTTTGCTGAAATGGTATCAAATAATATTGACCATCAATATTTTATAGACTAAGGAAATAAATTACCCTGCGATGTCATTAAAATGCATGATTTTCCTGTGTGTCAGGAACGCTGTGCAGTTTTGTCTGGATTCATTAAGGCGCTCCCTGCATAAGTGTGTTGCCAACCGGAATGTGGGTGGCTGTAATGGCAGCCTGTAGGTTTGTATGGAAAACAAGTATGGCACTGTGAAAAAATCCTTCTCTCACCCTACTGATACCTGTACAGAGAGCTTGGGAAGCTTTTCCATAGGCTCATTGTCAAGTGCATGTTAAAGCCCCCATTCACTGAGAAGCGAAGGTAAGTCTGAAAAACGCCTTGAAGGAAAAGGAAAGGGGGTGGGGAGGGGGTGGCATCACCTAGCATTGAAGCAGCCTAACCAAGTGACAGACACGTAGACAACTCTGATGCTGCCAGAACAACACTCTGCACAGCCCACCAGCAAGCAATTTGTCACTGCGACAAGAATATCCTCCGCAATTTGGCATCAGGGTCCTTGGACAGCCAACTGCGCCTGTACAGCACGAGACGTGCTTTTCGGCAACAGGGAAGATGGGAACCAAGGTTCTCGTTATTATGTCCAAATGCGTTATTTTATGAAAAAAAAAACTATCTCTTTGTCATGATCAACATAGAGATAGAACAGTCGTAATTGATAATAACTGGGGGCAAATAAGATAAGAAATGGAGAAAATGACGTCCTTGTGTGTTTCCGAGGTGCCCCGACTGTTGAGAGAATCTTAGGGGGTTTGCTGGGTGTGTGTGGTGTTCCATGTCACGCTCCCACAGTGTTTCAGGGAAATAAGGAATCCAGAGGTGCGAGAGTGTACGGGGAAGGTTTTCCGTGGCAAATCATTTGCTTCTAGCAGAACGTACTCTTTGCTTTGTTTTAGACTTTCTGGGATTGTGTCTGGTGTGTCGATTAATATGTTGCTGAGTACAAATCCGTTCTTATTGGTATGATTTGAAGTGAGACAAAGCATTCAAGGTAAGTTGAGTTCTAAATGTGCAAGGGAAAGACCTTTTACTCTTTACATTGCTATTCTGGTAATCTATTATAAAAGTGCAGTAAAGGAGAGAAGCCAGGAGCATAGGATAAAGGTATCCGATAAATAAGCAAGTAGTGTTTCCCTTGCCAATTACTTGGCATCGTACTTTGTAATTAATGCCACCTAATGAAAAAAGTGGTAGGCACGAAGATTGGGCCTTTTGTGTATTCTATACAGAACCAAATGCTCATAAAATTCTAGCTCAAAGCTAGCCTAGTTTGGCTCTCTCCACAATCAAAACTTGCTAGAGAATTAGAACAATCCCATAGGGTGTGTGTGTGTGTATGTGTGTTACAATGTATTATATAAGAGTGACATCAGGCAATTGTGGTGGTGCTGTCTCCCTCACACAGACAAGAGTTCCTTCATTCCCCAGACATGATGGAATCTTGCACCTATTCTGCCAGGAGCTAACATCATGGTATCTATTATGTTGTTCACTGGTTGTCCTATGAGGCACTTTAGCTAACTGCTGCTTAAGTGGCTATAATAACTGCCTATCAATGGCTGGTGTATTTCCCAGAAGCTTATGTGTTTGTGCTCTATGCAAACTTTTAGAAAATACTGGAAGTTCTTAAGAGTTAAAGAACAGAGAGCGTAGGAAAGAATAATTAGGCAATTATGATATTATCTGAAATACAAGCATAACTTTCAAAACCATCCCAGTTTATATTATCACAATATCCCAGAAAAATACAAAAATATGTTTTCCCTATCTGCTCCCTCCCCCCATCAGGACAGTAGTGAATGGTTGGGGGTGGAGAGGTTGGATAACGCAGAGTTTTAACCGTGGCCCTGAGGACATGGTGTTGGGGTGGAGTGTGTTGACGATGTGTTCTATATACACGGATGATTAAATAAAAAGACCTAGGATTTTCATGAGACATAAGGTGCAAAGCAAGGGGTGAACCGAGACAGGTGTCAAGAGAGAGTGTTCAGCGCTAGAGGGGACAAAATATAGTGGAAACTATAAAAAATAAAAAAATGAACCCCTACTTTTCTAAGCTGTGCATGGGGTGTTTTCCTTGCAGCTCCCATTAAAGTCAATGGGGATCATGCCGCTAAAACCCTGTGTAACTCTTTGACAATTTACTTCCTAGTGTCAGGAAAAGAGTCCTCCCTACTAAGGGCAATTTACTCATTGCAGTTTGTGCCTCCCGTACAAAGATGAATTTGATAGCACATAGCAGGAGGAACAGAGAGACTGCATTTAAGATTTTTGTTATTGCAAAAGAAGTCATCATTGAAAAATGTCTCCTAAACTCTCACCTTGTTTGGCAACAACAATAAACAGAGAAAAGCAATCCGGTGTTAAGGATATAGAGAGAAGTATGGACTTGATTACAGGAAAAATGGTGATTGCTAGTACGAGGGTTTTTTTTTTTTTTTTCCATTTTAAATTCTCAAGCTCTGAACACAATTGCAGGATAATAAGAATACAGGACGGTTCTTAAGACATCAGATTGGAGCTCCTGATTACTTGCTTTTCCTGGTGAACCTCAAGTTATATATATGTAAATACAGCGATAGTATCCTTACAAAATCTTAAGAATACAAATACGGGCGGGGGTGGGGGGGTTGGTTATAGGCCCTAGTGATAGGTAGAAAAAAAGAAAAATAAATAAAATGTCAGCTGTCTATTCTGCTGTAAGCAGGAACTTAATGAATGCACCAGACCCTCTATCTAATATTATTTTTGAGAGCTATAGAATATGCCTAAGAAGTATGTGGTGTTTACAATCTCTTTCTTGGACTTTGAAGTTAGAAAAATAACACTGGCTTTCAAAGTATTTTTATTATGAGTCTCTGTATTTCTTTCTCTCAAATAAGAAGGCTTTAGTTTACTGATATAATTCTTAGAATTGCACAGTCATGTCATGAGCTTATGTGGGCCAAAGTCAGGGCTCCTGTATTTTCTGACTCCCTTTTCTGTGATTTATTCTGTGACTTGTTCTTTGGAAAGTGAAGAAGTAAGACCCTACATGGCTCTGCTTTTTGGTGCCTGGATGGAGCAGGGGCATGACTCTGCAGAGCTGCCTGTGCAGATGTGTTAATCGGCAGCATAATTTCTCAGTTTATAAAGGTAAATGACTGGATCTCTCCATGAACCTGGCTTGTACTTCAACTTAGGTGAGGGGCCTGCTGTAGCAGCCTGGAAACCATTGCTCTCTAACTGTACCAATTAGCAAATCCTGAACTTTACCACCCGAAAAAGCCATAGCTCCACATTGATGAATGTCTGGCTTTTGAAATTAGACTAATTATGTCACCAAAACGGCCACTGATGTTCAGATGGACATCCCAATAATTTTGCAAGAGTAAAAGTCTTTCCTAAAACACACAGATTTTTTTTTTTTTTACGGTAGAAATAATACATAGGGATGAATACTGTGATTTGATATGTGAGAACATTTAAGGGAGGAGATATTTTGTTTGAACAGAATTTAGATGTATATCTGGGATGAGTCCTTGACATTAAATTTCATGCTGGAGAGTTTTCACTGTGTGAGAACTTCTGAAATCTGATTTTCCTGGAAAAGGGGATTGAGAATTCACAATATAAGAAAATAGCATGGGAGGTTGTTAAAATAGATTATATTACCATTATAAAATTATAAATGAAGATAAATTTAATTCTCTAGTTTTAAGCTTAAAAATTCACGGCTGGTTCAGGCTCTTTCCTACATCTCAAGCCATTCATTGTTTGTGACTGGATCACATATCCTTAACCAAATATACAAAAATAACAAATTCTTTTCACAAATTAAATCTGAAATGAATTTGGCGTACAAATCTCTTTAGTAAGCTGGTAAGTTTTTTCATTTTTTTTCTTCTAATTGAACATGGGTATGGCTAACAGGATTTTTATAGCAGCAAAAAGAAATTCATATCAGTATTTAAAGCAAAAGGGGAAAAAAAAAGGGAGAGAGAAAGAAAAGAAAAAAAAGAAAAAAGCCAGATATTGCAGTGGCAATGTCATTCACAATGTTACAGAAACTTGTTTTCCTGCCATGTTACAGTGTCATTGTTTTATTTTAGGAAAGAACCTGAATACTCATGAACACATTTCATGGACTCAAAGATACCCAAGGTCCTATATTCTAGAACTCCTATTTTAGGAATTATATTTTCCATGATCTGAAAGAATTAAATATTTTGAGTAATTGAGTTCTAAAATGAATCTCTGTTTATTTCAGACCTTTTTTTTTTTTTGCTGGGAATTTACTATAAATCAACATTTGCTAGCACTGAAGTTTGAGGCATCTTTCAAATATTCATTTTTTGTGTGTGTATCTTTCCACGTGGTTAGAAATTATTGTGACTTTGACATGTCATCTATGCAGTCATTTTAGAGTACATGGAGTTGGGGAAAGACGTACCGAAATAATGTGCCGTGCCTTTCAGCATTTCACTGATGTGGTAGCATGAGGGTTCACACACACACACACACACACACAGTATTACCTTTAGCTCAATGAGAAATAGTCTGAATATATTTATCCTGAAACATTTTCCCACTTCTAGGAATGATGTTTCCAGAACTGATTTTATCACCTGTACAAGAGAACTATACAGACGTTCTAAGAAGGTCTGAATCAGAAACTAAACAAGAAAAAAGAAAAGTACAGAGTTCAATTATTGACCCTATCCCTAAGGATTGGTTTGCATACATTATTTTCTTTACTGTGACAACAATTCTCTTTATCTTGTATCCCTTTTTATCTAAATTTCTTCAAACACAACACTTGAATAGCCTTCTGTAACTAAAACATGCTTGGAAAGCTAAAGTGTGGAAGGAGGTAATTGTTGGATAAGGACCTGGTACTGTTAATGATGTTGATTCTCTGGCTCCAGAGATCTTTGAGATTTTTCATAGGGTAAGTTTCTGATGCTCCACTTCAAAGATTTGAAGCCTGAACTCTTCTTTGCAACATGCAAGAAAAGGAAGCCACTATACAATGGGCTGAGTAGTCTGGAGCAAAAGGTCACCCGACATTATACATGCTTGCCTGAGACCAAAGTGTGGAAAGGAAATCCTTCCAGGCGGCTTTACGTCTCTGTGCACAACTTCTCTAACACTGAGGGGATTCAAGCCCTGGTATTGAAGGAAATAAGGTCTTTATAAGGGAAATGGGGTCTTAATAAGGGGAAGTAGGGTCTTTATAGGGGGAAATGGGGTCTTGAAATTTTTCAGCTATCCTGAAAGAAATAAGTACAGATCTGTTTCAAATAGCAAGTTTGGGGGCTTAAAAATTATGGAGCAGGATGAAAAATAGTTTTTACAAGTCCCAAATATGTAAAGAACTTAGGCAATGGTTCAGGTGAAACGCAACATAATTCTCATGATTATTTAAGTGTGAAAGGCACAGAATTGGTAAGTTCTTTCACATTCTTTCAAGTGGCAGTGTTGGGCAATAGAAAAAAAGATGTTACTCCATTTTTTTCAATAACATGATATAGAATTGTGGGGAAGTTGTGTAATAAGGGCTTCATATTTTTTCATTAACAAAATAAAATAGCCCCCATTTGATTATATTCAAGGTCCTTTGGGATGCTAATATTGTAGGATCTGTGTTATAGCCATGGTTGTCAAAAGAGCCTCCATGGGACCAAGGAAAATAAGATTCTGACACTACTAGCGTTAAGTAATGGAAGATAATTTCTGATTTCTCTTATTTTTGTTTGCATTCTTATTCTCCAATAGGGTTCTATTTAGTACATAGTTTCATTCATTTCCTCATATGTTCATTTGAAAATATTCACTGAGTATTGACCAAAGGTTATGACTATATTTGCTACCAGTAATTCAGAGACCACCAAGATATAGTTTCAATCCTTCAAAATCCTGATCCTAGGGTGAATGAAAAAAAAAAAAAACCAAGAGGAACAACACAATATGAAAGGGCTATGATAGATGTATGCTAATATTTTTATGGGAAATTGGAGGAGTTGCTCCTACCTTTGCCTCAGAGAGACTGGACAATTTTATGGAGGTCATTGCTGGAGTAGATTGACAATGCAGACGAGACTTCCACTTCTTGTCACTGGGCTTAGATTTAATTTGTGTTTTCCTAGGGGGCTTTTGGCTTTAAAATATTCCTTTTCTGTGTTTTTAAAAATACACATTATTGTGAAGTTCCTCTTCTACCAGTTTGTTTTGATATTGGGCTTTCTTTCTTGTCTCTTTTACAGCATGTGGGGGGGGGAAGGGAGAAAACAGTAAATACTAAATATAAATACGTGACTAATTTTGTGACTTCTTTCCACCCATTCAGTAGTTCTGTTTTTCATGGTGTGTGCATGTGTGAAAAAGTAAAGTAAATATATATAATACATATATTAAGCCCAAGCAAGGAACTCATTTTATTTTAAATATTAAGGGAATTCTACAGCTTTTCAAGGAAAGTTAGACACACAAGCTTTTTTTTCATCTATGCAATGTGTTTGAAGGTGTGAAAAAGAAGCAGATAGCAGGAGGGCCTGGTACATGGGGAATATTTGAAACAAAATAGGTATTAATGATCTAAGTCGGTGATTTTTAAAGTATCATATGCTTAAAAACTACCCAACAACTTCATAAAGTAGTAAGTAGTAGGCCTAGGGTAGGACTGATGAATTTTCTTTTCTTTCTTTCTTTTTTTTTTTTTTTTTTACAAAAACATCACAGATGATGCTAATTCTGTTGGCTGGGAATAACATTTTAAGTATCACTGATTTACACTAGGAATTCTAAAACATAGTCTGTATATAAATCACCTGGCTCATATTATATGGAAAATGGTGATTCATTAGGCCTGGGGTAGGTGGGGGTATGTACATTGCAAGTAAACTCAAAGGTGATGCTGCTGCTGGTCTGTACGCCACGTCCTCAGAGAAGCAAGGATTTGGTTCCTACACTATCTGCCCAAGTCATATGCCATGGTTTGGCGATTTCAGAAAATGATAGGACCAAATAAAATGTTTCAGGTTCATTTCCTGTCCAAATAAGATTGTATCCTTAAGAAGAACTAGTAAAGAATCAATTCTTATCTTCTATGCAGTATGAACAACTATTACTATCCCAGGGAGAGAAGAATTTACTGAGCTCTTGTTTCGGGTAAATAGTGACTGTCCTAGTTACTGTAAGAGAATTAGGTGAAAAGTGGGTTTCTTTTGTTAATTACCTTCCATAACTACTCTAAAACTTTAGAATTGAGATTCTACCCAGATTGGCCATGGTTATATTTTCATGCTTGTAATAGGATTGTTAATATGTGCAGAAGGCAAAAAAGGATTGACAACAATAGATTTAAAAATACTACACCGGTCAAGGAGCATTCTTTAACCTACTTGTTTTAAATTTTTGTGTAGTTAAACAAGTTGGATTTATAGTTTTGATTTATAGCAAAAGGTTGAGCTAACTCTACTAAAATGAGCTGGGAAATATACCTAATTTTGATTACATAACAGTCCCCAGGGGATTATATGGGTCTTCAACCCATATTTCTTCAGTAATTGGTAATTCCTCATTTTTTTCCTCAGTCGTGTAAACCTTTTAAAAAATAGAGAAACGAAATCATGGTAATAGTACAACATGAAGGCATTTGAAGTAGAAGTTCCTAATAGAGCATTGAAATAGAAAATACAAAGAATAGGATATACTTTGGTCAACTTTGAATGATTTTTTAGCATCTTTGGTCAACTTTGAATGATTTTTTAGCATCTTGGGGATATATACATTTATGTTCTCCTCTTATTTACAAATTGCCGTTCCCATTCACCCATTTTTAGATTTTTTTTTCAGTTTTTTGGCCAGGGCCGAATTTGAACCCACCACCTCCGATATATGGAGCACCCTACTCCTTTGAGCCACAGGCACTGCCCATTTTTAGATGTTTTGTTACTGTTAAATTTAGTAATTCAGTGAATCAAAACTTTTTTTGCATAGATGACAATAAATATCTCAATTCTCAGTTTATTTATTTATTTTGTTGGACTAGATCAAATATGCATAGCTGATCATGTAATGCAAACACTCAGCCATGTAAGTGTAAAAGTACTTTATAAATATTAGTATAATTTTTAGCATTTCTTTTTGCTTGTTATATGTGGCTTTTTTATATTATCATTTTTGAGGATAAACTATTATATTTACAGTAATAATCTACAGCAGCGGTTCTCAACCTGTGGGTCCCAACCCACAGGAACTGTCTTAAAGGCTCGTGGCATCAGGAAGGTTGAGAACCACTGATCTACAGTAAGTACTTTTGTTATTTCTACTCCTTTTCTCCATGTTCCAAGGGAATTAACTTCTGATCTATTCTCAGATGATCACAAGAAACAGTTTTACTCATAGGCTATTTGATTCTTAAAAACATCATGCCTGTATCTTCAGTTAATATCTATCTAAAAAATGGAAAGCAGTATGATTTCATAATGTAGATATTTGGTCTAGAAGAGCACTGGTTCTTAACCTTTTTGGAAATATGACTCTTTATGAAAGCTGTGACCCCCTTTGTATAAGAAATGCTTGTGAAGTACACACGTAGAAATTTTGAATAAAAAATAGCACATATTTCTTCTTGAAGCAAGATTAAGCAACTCTGATCTTAATAATTGAGGTAGAGTTAACCACAATGCCATCTTTTTCCTCCTTTCCTATATAGACATTGAAACCAGATGGATCAATAGACTGTTTTTCTAAATACATCATTTTGTTTTTATTGTGTAAACTTTTCCTTACAAATAAGCCTTTATACTGATTTGTAACATGGAAGCAAGTGGACATCTGGCTTCTGTGAAAAATATGATTCACTCATTTGCATTTTTAAATTCCATTCATTCCATTTTTAAATTGTTCACTCGTCCTCTTTGCTCTTTCTAAAAGCAACTCTTCTCAAATCTTTTCCATTTCAAATACCCAAACAGCTTATTTCTTAGAATTCAAATCATCTCTTTAAAACTTGAAAATGAAAAATCAATATTTGAGGTCCATAGCATGAGTAAAAACCACAGTGTCTAGGGGAGTGAGAAGTTACTTGAAGACCAACAAGAATTTGAGTGACTAAAATCAATTTACATCTAGTAATCTGGTGACTTTAAAGTATGCTTCAAACGCCAATTTTAAAATTTCAGGGGAAAAATACCAATATGTAATTCTCTTCACCTTGAGGTTGGTGATGCTATTTCTCCAAAAAGCATTTTGGATAAACAGAGATATTTCTATCATTAATCATAGATTTCAAACAAATTCTGGGAAGAAAGGCTATAATGCTATTTCATCGTTCATACAGTATATATGTGGCATATATCATTTGTGGCAATGAATTTTATGAATAAAAATGGAAAACATGACAATTTAAAACCTAGAGTATTTACTCCTTCATCACCAGGCCTCATCCTTCTTCTTTATAATAACAGATCTGAATTGCTAATCATTCCCACAACACTGAGCTCTCATAATAACTAAAAGCAAAATAACTGGGAAGTTCCATTCAAATTTTTGTTAAGCCTTTTCCCAGAGAACTACATTTCTCACCTTGAAATAATAGGCCCACGTGGAATCCTAACATATTTAAATAATTAAATAGTTAAATCTAATATGTTTGAGTATTTCTTATACTCAACTAGTTGTATGCCAGAAACATGTGAGTGTGTGTATGTGTGTGTATGTGTGTGTGTGTAAAGATTTCCTCTAGTTGAGTGGAATAGTTGGTGGAGCTAATAGTAGATCATGGAAATAGAAGAACCATGACAGACAACAGGGAGAGAAGTTACTTCACCACGATCTGCAGTGGTGAACTTTGGACTCAGTTAGTGAATAGCAAAAGGCAGTGCCTTTCTAAGAATATCAATAACATGAGTTTTAAGACGTGCAGCATGGATGATAACAAGGGATAAATGTGAAACTGGAAGAGAGAAAACCAGGTGGTCGACGTTCTCAAGCTCTGAATTCACGCGATCTCATTTATAACGATTGCCTCACAACTGACATTCGTTTATTAATATTAGACAATTTAGAAAAGGCTGGGAAGATCATAGTGGACTTAAGGAGGTGAAACATGTTTCCCAGCTGATATTCCGTGACAGCAATCACATTGAACTAAATCCCATTGTCATTCAGCCTTTTGTGCCTATAATTGGGGGGATAAATGATTGCGCTAATGATATGGTCCAGGGAGCTATTAGAAAATGAAAACCCTCTTCTTGTGGTCAGGGAATTATAAACCCTTTTGAGAAAAGTTGAAGAATTTTATAAGATATAATTAGAGGCACAGATCACTACTAGGACTAACTGTGCAATAGAAACGTTGATCTTTCATGTAGCATAATTAGATGACTAAAATAAACCTCTCCGGGTAAGGCAAAGTGGCCCCATGTATCATTTGGGTTTGTCTTTACCTGTGAGGATGAGAATACTATCACTAAGACACCCACTAGATCTTTTGACGAATTGTTACAGTTTTACATACACCGCCTGGCAGTTCAGCATGAATGCAATCATCTTCAGTACCTTGAAGAAAAGGAAACTTTCTACCTCTTTTCCTTCGGTAAAGCTCTAAGATTCCTGCTTATGGAATCTATCATGGGACGGGCCATATCCTTTCTCCTTAAGGTTATTTAGGTGCTTTCCTGGACAGTAGGAGAGAGGCAATGTACGTAAGGTGTTGAATGCCATTAGTGTGTCATTAGGGATCTCCCTCTCACAGAATCGAGAGAATTGAAGGGGCCCTACAAACGATTCTGGACAGAAGTGTGAACAGCTGTTCATTTTGTGTCTGGAACAAATATTCTGGAATTCTCCAGTGAAGGAGATGCTGAAAAGTAGTCCCTGAGAATGACAAGATGAGTCTGTGTGTGGTAGATTAGATTAAATCAAAAATTATGTTTGAATTGTAAGTCAAAAAATAAATACTGAATCGATCAATCAATTGCCCTCTTTGAGTAAAAATTCAAATGGGTATTGGAGGTGGTTTTCGGTTCATTCTGTCTCACTTGTGAGATGGGTGGACATCTTTTCCTATTCACTTCACAGGCACATGGCAAGGACACCATTAGATAGTTACACCATCCTTATGCACCATGTAAGGATGTTACGATCAGTGACAGACCATTCATATGAATAGGTGGTCCCGTAAGATTATAATACCATATTTTTACTGTACCTTTCCTATGTTATGTATGTTTAGGTACATAAGTACTCACTGCTATGTTACAGTTGCCTGTAGTCTTCAGTAGAGTAACATACTAGGCAGGTCTGCAGCCTAGGAAAAATAGGCTCTACCAGTTGTCCTAGGCAGATAGGAGTCTGTCTATACCATCAAGGTCTAAGTATATTTGACGACCTTCCCGTAATGACAAAATAGCTTAATGACACATTGCTCAGACCATATCCCATTAGTTAGGTGATTCAGGACTGTACCTGTCAATATAATAATTGTGGGATTTTTTTGAGGGGTGGGAAGTATAAGCATATAAAAAATAAGACATACATATTCTGTTGTGGTTTATAATGCCTTTCATTTGATGCTGTAATTGTAGACACACAAACTGAAGTCGTAATCTTCTGCCATAAGTAAAATTGAAGAATAAAACTTCCATGAAGCCAATATAGAATCCAAGACTATGAACCAATTTGTTTTTTGGGGCTGGGGGAACTATATAGCAAGTCAATGAAGAAGAGATAAAGATGAAGCTATCTTCTGACTATATTTTCATTTGCCATGCAATTTATTTTGTAAGTAGATTTTTCACTAAAATGAAACATTCAAAATGCACAAATGAAAGTGTACATGTTATTGAAAAGAAAATTTTATTTTTGAGGCAGAGTCTTACTTTGTCATCCTCCATAGAGTGTCATGGTGCCTTTAGCTCACAGCAACCTCAAACTCTTGGGCTCAGGCAATCCTCTTGCTTCAGCCCCTCAAGTAGCTGGGACTACAGGTGCCCGCCACAACGCCCAGCTGTTTTTCAGAGACCAGGTCCCACTTTTGCTCAGGCTGGTCTTGAGCTTGTGAGCTCAAGCAATCCACCTGCCTCGGCCTCCCAGAATGCTAGGATTATAGGCTTGAGCCACTGCACCAGACCTCATAATACTGAATATTTTAACAAAGTAAATTTATCTGTGTAATCAAGGAATAGGACCTCATTAGCATGTAAGAAATTCCTCTTTGTCTCTTCCTGTCTTTAACCTCTTCAAAAGAAATCACTACCCTGATTCCTATATCCTCCAACTAGTTCGGTGCTGTCTGTCGGCCTTGATGTAAGTAGCAGCCTATTGTAAGTATTCTCTTGCGCCATTTTGTGTTGTGCAATTGCAGTTCATTGATTTTTGTGGTTGCAATTTTATCACATAAATATCCAAAATTTATTTAGTACTACTTTTGATGAACATGGATTGTTTCCAATGTTTGGCTGCTATTAATTTTCTTATATGTGTTTTGTTCACGTACATACATATTTCTCTTAAATATATACCTGGGAGCTTAGCTGTTGAGTAATAAGATACATGTATGTTCAGCTGTGGTAGCTTTGACCAAACCATTTTCTAAAGCGATTGTGCCACTCAGTGTCTATATAAGCACCTTATATCACTGTAGATCCTACTAGGGTTTAGTGTAGTCACTCTTTCTCATTTCCATTTTTTTCTTTTCTTTTTTTATTTTCCAGTTTTTGGCTGGGGCTGGACTTGAACCCGCCACCTCTGGCATATGGGGCCAGCACCCTACTCCTTTGAGCCACAAGCGCTGCCCTCTCTTTTCCATTTTTGTGGGTATCTAGTGATAACTTATTGCAATTCTCATTTGCACTACTTTGGCAGCTAATAAAGCTTGGCTCTTTTTCTTATACTTAGTGTCCATTAGACATTATTTTTTGTGAAATATCTGAACAAATACATTGTCCATTTTCTTTTTGAGTTGTTTTTCTTTTTATGGTTATGTAACACTTGATATATAAATATGAATTGTCCTGGGATCTATGCCTTGAGAATATAATTTTCCAGTCTATGGTTTGGTCTTTTAGGCTCATTAGTAGTATTTTGTAGAAATATAATCTTCAATTTTAATTCAGTCTTTTTTAATGGTTGGTATATTTTGTGTCCTGCTAATGATAGCTTTATTTACCACAGGGCATGACAACATATTCCTTTTTTTGAAGGTTATTTTTTTCCTTTTCTTTTATATTAACAAAGCACCTTTTTGATTTTTGTATATATGCTATAAAGCAGTGGTGCATTATATATTTTTTAATTTTCTATAACCAACTGGCCTAGCACTATTTATTTAAAAGGAAATTATTTCAATATTGTGGTGCAGTGTCATCTTTGTTATAATCCAAGTGACTGTATTTCTTTAAATTTAGATTCACCTTCAATTTTCTTTATACCACATTATTTTAATTACTATGTGTTGTATTAAGTCTTGATTTCTGGTAATGAATCTCTGCTGGTTTTTTCTTCTTAAAGATAATCTTGGTTTTCTTATCTTTTTGCTTTTCCATATGGATTTTAAAATTATCTTTTGCTGATTTCCATATTTAAAAATATCTGCTAGAATTTTGATTGAATCTATGTCTCCTTTTGGGGAAAAATGTTATCTTTTCAACATTGTATTCTGTTCAGAAATATGATCAAGGCTTTCATTTGTAGTTTTTATTGTCTAATTGTTCTCAATGATATTGGGTGTTATGCCCATCCTACTAGTTTTTTCTTTCGATATTTGTATTTTCTGGATGCTGTGCAAATCGTATGTGTATTTTTTATAATTTCATTTTTAGTTGTTTTGTGATATGCAGAAATACCATTGCCTTTTAGTTATTATTTATCCAATTATTTTTGCTAAATTCATTCATGAATCTTAGTTGGTTTATTGAAGAAACCTTTGGATTTTATATGTAGAGGGTTACATCCATCTGCAAATAATATCGTTTTTCATTGTTTTTTCTAATCCTTACATATTTTATTTATCTTTTTTGCTTATTACTCTGACTAGATGTTGAATAGAAGAGGCATTAATGGACATCTTTGTCTCCCCCAATCTCATGAAGAGAAGTTTCTGTGTTTCTCCATTATGTTTGATGCTTACTGTGGGTTTTAAGTAGAGAATTTTTAATAGATTAAGAAAGTTTCAATCTATTTCTATAAATACATTGATCAATTTTCAATTACTTGTGGATTTTTTAACCTAATAATGATGAGGTCATCATATGCACCAAGATTTCGAATTGTGTGAAATGTGTTGAACCTATACCATCATTAACTACAACATTATGTATTTTGGTATATGTAGCCTGCGTATTTGAAAAAATGCATATTCTGTCACCTTTGAAGACAGTGTTCTAAACAAGGCAATTGGCTCATGAGTTTTTATTTCCTTGCCAAAATCTATATCCTTACTGATATTTTGTCGCCTTGTATTAGTACTGAGAGACGTTGATTTGTACACTATCCCTGCATTTCTGTCCATTTTCTTTTCTATACTTTGAAGCAATGTTATTAGGGGTACATAAATTTAAAACTGCTATACTTTCCCTATGTATTAAACCTTTTGTTATTAGAAAATACTCTCTTTATCTGTAATAAAATTACTTGCCAGAATGTCTACCTTTTCAGTAAAGTTAAGTTAGTTTTCTTTTGATTAGCATTTATGAGATATGTGTTTTTTCACCTTTTAATTTCAATGTTTCTGCTATATTTAAGAAGAGGTGTGTGTGTGTGTGCATGCATGTGTTTTCATATAATACATATGAAATTTCATATAGTTGGGCTTTTAAATAAAATTATCTCACAATTTTGTCTCCACAATGGTGTATTTAGTCCCTTTATATTTAATATAATTGCTGAGACATTTGAGTTTATATTTATCATGCTACAGTTAATTTCCTATTTATTCTACTTGTTTGATGTTACTTTTATTTTTTCCCTATTTTTCAGTGACCACATATTTCCATCAGATTGCTACCCTAACCTCTGGTTAGTTAGATAATTATACTTCACTATAATTTTTATTGATGATTCTAGAGATTATAGCATATATCCTTGTTTTATGATCATATTTTATTTTCTATAACTTAAATAATATGGTTACTTTAAGTGAATGGTAGAGTTTGATGGAAAAACATTATTACATAATTGGAAAGTGAGGCTATGTTGTGAGAACATGTTTCTTTCTATATTGGTAGATAATTACATAAGTTGGAATGTCTGCATATCAAAGACAAATATAAGCATTTTTTCTGTTTTCTTTTCATAGATTTAGGGAATACAACTGTTTTTTTTGTTACATGGATGAATTGTATTATGGTTAAGTCTGGGATTTTAGTAAACCTGTCTTCCAAATAATGTATATTGCACCCAATAGGTAATTTTTCATCCCTCATGCCCTTCCCTCTTTAACCCTTGGGAATTTCCAATGTCTATTAATGTCATCCACTCTGATCACACATTCCCTATTTTAGCTCCCACTTTTATGTGAGATCATTCTGTATTTGGTTTTCTGGTCATGAGTTACTTCACTTAGGATAATGGCTTCCCATTTCATACAAGTTATTGCCAGATACATTATTTAATTCTTTCTTATTGCTGAATAGTGTTCCATGGTTCCATTTTCTTTATCAACTCATCAGTTGATGGTCACTTATGTTGATTCCATATCATTGAAATTGTGAATTGTGTTACATATACATACAAGTGCAGTTGTCTTTGATATAATTAAATCTTTTCTTTTGGAGAGATACCCAGTGGTAGGATTGTGTATTTAAGAATTTGTACTCTTACTACTATATAGAAAATACAAGATCCATAAGCCACTTTATCTCCATTTGTTTATTTTTTGCCTTTTATATTAATATTGCTCCGCATTTTACTTCTATTTATATTTTAAACTACAAAATAAGTAATTTCTTTTTGTAGATTTATTTATTTATTTAGATTATACACATATTTACTTTCACTACTTCTCTTCACTACTTTCAGCATTTTTATATGCTTCTGGGTTCATTCTTATTTTGATAAAATATCTCAACATTTTAAAAAATATGAATCTACTTCTAATAATTAATCTTAGTTTTTGTATTCATATATCACCATTTTTGTAGGACAAATGATCTGGGTATAAAATTATAATTTAGTGGGTTTTTTCTCTTTTAGTATTTTAAAACTGTTGTATTACCTTCTGGCTTCCATTGTTTCTTTCACTTCTTTAAAAGTAATGATGTTCTTCACTCTCTTGGTGTTAACATTTTTCTCTTTGTCTATGGATTTTGCTACTTTTCTGCTGAATAATCTCATTCTGATTTTCTTTGTGCATTTGTTTTTTACATTTATCCTGCTTCAGATACATAGGACACCCTCAATCTGTCCTTGTAGTTTTCCTTTAGCATGGAGGCATTCTTGGTGATAATTTCCACAATTTTGCATTTGCCATTATCACCTCTTTTCTCCCTCCCTTCTGGGACACAAATTGCATTTATGTCAGAATTTTTAAAAATCACAATCCAAATATATTTTATGCTGTTTCTTTTTTCATTCACTATATTCTCATGCTTTAGTATGGAAATTTCCTACTGATCTATCTTCCAACTTTGTAAACTCTTCTTTAGATCTTTCCAAACTACTATTAAGCTTATCTTTTGAAATCTAAATTTAAGTTACTATATTTTTTAGATATACAATTTTTATTTGATTTTTATAAGTTTAAATCATGTGCAAAAATCCTCTAAATTGTCTATGTTCTTGAAGTTATTGACCAATTTATCTTAAATTCTATTTCCGATAATATTTGTATCAACCATTGGTTTGTCCTTATTGTCTCCTTATTTTGATACTTTTCCTTCAACAAGAGTGTATTTTTTTTAAGGTGAAGAATCCTAGTCATTGTATTTGATTGTAAGAACCAATTTATTATCTCATTTCAGAGAAGATTTACCCTACCCTCTGGTAGGCAAAAGAAGGATGAAACATTTAAGTCCAACAATGGATTGAGCTTACTGGAGGCTGGTTTTCTGTCTTTGTAGTCTTGGTATTTTTCTTATTGGCATCTTTCCAAGGGTCTAGCTTTCTAGGTTTCCCATGATAATTGAAATGAGTGACTAAGACAAGGATCACAATAAATTAAGGCTTGTTAAACCAGATTTAGGCCTTGCCTGGGAAAAACATGAGTCACAGACACATCTATGGCTGTTTATTTTCCAAAGAGGTTTTCAGGAGGTTTAGTATGTATACATTTCTTTAAAGGAGGAAGGCTGATAGGAAGGGGGTAATAAGGTAAATGGTTTCATTCTTGTGAGACTTTAATTCTTGCTCAGGAAATCTACATTTTACATAAGATAAGGTGAATGTTTGAAGACAAAGAAATGAGAAGGAAGAATCGATAATACCAACATCTCTGGGTAGGTGAAGGAATAATTGCTCTTGTCTTGTCTCTGTTCTGCACCTGGGAATTTATAAACTTATAATCAACCTTATCAGTGTGGAATTTAGCAGATTTTAGTTTCAGGAGTTGGGCTTAGATTGTAGGCCTTTAAGTTATAATCGCCAGGTTTATGGCAGGTTAGCAAAGAATTTTCTTCAGAATCCTCTGTGGCAGAGCTTCATAGATGCCTGGGGCCTTTTTACCTTTCCATGGGAATCTGGATAATGGATGTTGTTAGTAACAGCTATTTATTTGAAAGGAAGCATTACATGACTTCAGTCACCAGGCTTGACTTTCCTTTTTGCATGAAGAGTTTTTTAAGGGAAAGTCCTGAGGCTTTTTTTTTGGCCAGGGCTGGGTTTAAACTGGCCACCCTCAGTATACGGGGCTGGTGCCCTACTCCTTGAGCCACAGGTGCCACCCCAAAGTCCTGAGATTTTTATTTTCCTTTACACTTAGGTGAGAGTCTTCTCAGGACCATGAAAATGTCAATATACTGTTAAGCTTTGTATCTTCTTTCTGCCTGCCGTATTTTCCTGCTGCTCAATGCAGCTTAATTGATAACTTTCTTGAAGAAAAGAATGGGACTAATCCAGATTATTTTTCTTTAGAGTCTAGGCTCCTCAGATTCCTATCTCTCTTATCAGCACAAAACTCCAATTTTTGCCTTCTTTGTCCCTTGAGACGGCCTAAAACTTCTTTGCTTGTTAGTAGACAGCCTCAACCTGCCTTTCTCTAACCCCCAAATTGATAGATGTCCTGAGGGGAAAAGAAGTATTAGAAAATATTGGGTTACTTTTGGTAAACTCCTTTTTTTCTCCCCTAAGAATGCCCTCCAAGACCTGTCTGCCCCAGCAGCTCTCCAGTGCCTTCAAATTCATTCTGCATGTTATTCAGCTTTTTCAATGTGTTCTTAGCTAGAGTTTTAATCTTATATAAGCAGCTCCATAATATTTGGAGTGGAAATAGCTTCCTATGTACATTGTTTTTAGAGAGGATGGATTAGAAAATACTAAGTGATATTTTATAGTTAATAATTTGTTTGAGAATAAATCACGTAAAACTCCATGTCCCTTTGTATTATAAGGGATTCCAGGGCATAACTTTTTGAATATCCTTTCTTGAGTATGCATATTGTATATCTTCATTCAGGTAACTTGTCATTGTCTTTATAAATATACATATTATATGCTTTATAAGCACAATCACATTTTGAGATATTGATTAGCACTTTGGTATGTGGTATTTTAGTTACACAGTGATAACAAATAGAGGAAAACATTCTTCAGGGCAGCGGAATAATATAGTTGGCTCTCGGGGTCTCAATGATTACATTCTCTTGGATGAAATTTGGATTTCTTCAGGAAATCCATTCAGTGATATAATGAACAATGAATATTTTTAGACTGACCTTAGAATAATAGTATTCAATTATGTTTTAAGAATTGATATAAACTTTATATATAATGTATCTAAAATACTTCACAACTCAGGTGAACCCTGGGATCCCATACTCATGAGCCAGACATTAAATAAGTTCCATCAGAGGAAATATTTTTGAAACTTTTCCGTTTTGTCATTACGTAATCACTATTTGCACCAAATGACCATCTTAGGTCTTTAATCAAAATGATGAATAGCTAGTTGGACATCGGGGTGTCTGACCCATGTGTCAGTGGGCCACATGCTCATTTTGTGAGGACGATTTTTCTTCTCTGTGGTATTTGACGTCATGAAAACTATTCATGGATGTTCTTTTTGCTAATCGGTTTGCATTAGTGTTTGTATGCTTAATGTGTGGCCCAAGATAACTCTGATTCTTCTAATGTGTGTTAGAGAAAAAGAAAAGGTTGGAAACCCCCACTTTATATTTTGGTTCCTTTATTCTCAGGGAAGTTTAATTTCATATTTTCCCCTCCTTCTTATCCTTCCAAGTAACTTATCTGACCTGTATCTTATCTTTTTAAGGCATGTGTTATCGAATATTTGATCTGGTAAACTGATATATAAGAAGATACATGTTTCAAGTGGAAAGCTTTAAACATATCTCAATCAAACCATTATGGCATGTCTTGAATAAAATAATTTTAATGTGATTATACTATATACACACTTTGAAAGGAAAAAAATGCTTTTTCATTAAATATTTGCACAGATCTTCAAATTACATCTTTCTGGTTATCAATATATAGATTTGAGTAGATTCCAAAGACTTCTTTTCCCCTCAAACCAATTACAACCTGGGGGATATGGTAGAACCATGTCATAGTAATTAAGCTATTCTTATATTTTGAAACTTTCTGTTCAACCTAGGTGCATCTGGTTTTCTTCATTCTGACAATTCAAATTTTCCAGCTTCAGAACTTTTACATTTTCCTTCAAATTAAGATTGTATGAGTGTCTGCCAGGTTTCCTGGTTTGCAAGTGTAATAGCCATTGGAGTTTTTAAAATAGAAATTACAGGTTTTTTATTTAATACTATGTTTTAGAAAGGATATTATCTGTAAATGCATGAATGAATAAATACATTTTCATTTGGATCCCTAAATTATTTTGTCACCTCCATCCAACAAAGACATTCGTCTCTATAGTACTCAAGGATCCATTCGAAAACAAAAAGTACATGTGTTGCCACTTGTATAAGAAAACATCTTGAAGATGTTTTATATGATTCAGAAACAAAACATAATAAGGAAAGCTAAAAATATTATTATATCATGGATGGTCTTTACCCTTAAGCTTTACTGCTCTAATAACATCATGAGTCTCATATTCAGATTCCTCCTTTTATATAAATTACCAGCAACAGACTTCTGCCACTGTGGTTATATTATTATTCTTTCATCTATATCATTAAACACCTTACTCCTTAATTATGATCTCTATATGGTGTTAATATAATAATATTGTGACTTTGAAACATTGAAAATCCCTGGTCTAGCTATTATAACACCATGTCCATAAGACATAGCTATATGCCTCTTTTATACGGCACTTATGTTTAAATTTAATGCCAACATTTCATTGCTAAGAAACATGTTAAGTGAGGATGGAGACACCATATTTATTGAAGGGCACATCTACATTGGCAGGTGTTTTCTTGACTTAAACATTTGTTTCAGATAATATTTTATTCAGGAGCATCTTATCAGCCAAAATGTTTTCTCTTTTTTTTTTTCCAGTTTTGAAAATTCCAGTTTCCTCACCACATATTTTAAGCTGGAAATGTTTGAAAGGAAATATTCTTTTCCTTTGGTCCCAAATGCTTCAAAGCTCTGATTTCCTCAGTGAACAATTTCTGTCCAGGGCTGGTATTCACACAGAATATTTCAGCTCTGTAGGCATTGAACTTTATTTTCCAAATGTTTTCTTTTTAAAAATAAGCTTTTAAGTTATAGCTTCTCATTTGGAAACCATTGAAATAGTCTCTCAGGATACAGGTCAAGGTGGAGGGACTTGAAGAGTGCCAACTAGAATAAGGCACTTGTCTAAGATAATTTTAACATCATCTCAGAAAGATGAATGATTGAGGTTCTCAAAGAGACTGACTGCTGACGATGTCTGGAATTGACACACTTAATTCTAAATCTGCGTGATGTGACCTTAATTTTTTTTTTTTTTTTGTGAACAAAAGTTCCACTTTGCACTAATTTGCATTACTGCTACTTCCATTTTAAATTGGAATTTTTTATCACCATCCATCTGTAAGATACCTCCTGTTACTAATTTCTGACGTGGATCCTCTCATTAATATGAGATTTACAATTGCATAGATTAAAAGTTATCTGATCATATCTGGCTCATTCTGTGTTGTATCATTCTGTTCCTATATTTGATAGATACTGATTTTAACTGTGACAATGTTAGTATATAAAGATAATGAGTCAGATAGTAACTATTGGAGGAGTACAATTTTACTATATCTGTTGGCAGTTTTATTTTATAGGGTTTGACATTATTAGGTAGAGTCTTTTCACTTTTAGCCATTTTACTAGAGTAGAAAACATAAACTTTGTATCTTGTAGTCTTATAAATAGTAAAGATTTATATCTAAATAGTGCTAAGATAAAAATTCAAAGTGCTTTTTATTGAAATACTATGCATGGCTGATAATAATGTCTTTTCCCTCCCTTTTTATGATTTTTGGCCTTGAAAGCTCTTTAAAGCCAAAGAAATTTACATTTCTGATAACAACCTTTGCTAGCAAATGAAAAAATATAGAAAACACACTGTTCTTAAGGATGTTTGAAGAACAAAAGGTTGAGTTATTGAGAGAGACAAGAAATCTTTAGAATATAAGAGTTTCTTGCTGAAATTCTTAATGCTCTTAATTGGTTGCTTAGATCACGGAAAAAGAAAGAAGCAAAACTTGGCAACATAAGAGTACAGTGACCTGAGGATCCCTGTGAGAGGTGGATTAGAGAGCTGTGTCAAGGCACCTGTAGAGACATCAGAAATTCCCTTTGTAAGCACAGACTTAACAAAGTCCCTGGGTCAACGAATGCTGAGACTTGAGGATACTTGGAAACCCAAAGCATCTCTTCTTTTATTTGCTTAAAAACTGAGCATCTCTAACTGCTGAAACCCCCTATAGTTACTATCAATGATAATTTACTGAAGGATTAAAATGCTTTGCTGCCGTCCGCTTACAATGTACTTGTATGGTTGTGCATCTTTAGCCTTTATCTTTCTCTTCTCCTGGTCCTTTGGTAACTGTCATTTCAACTTTTCTTCCCTGATCTGCCCCGTGTGTTAGCTCTGAGAAAAATATGTGCATTTTGACTAGTGCTTCCTAGAAAAAATACTGTTAGCTTCTTTCCTGGAAAATCAGGAGGACAATACTTACCTTCGGAAGTAGTTAGGACAAAAACCAAAATATCTTGTGAAAGTTCTCAACCCAGTGTTTGTATGTACACTTTGGTTATTTTCCTATCTATTCTCTGCCTCCTACACCCTGCCCTATATGATGAGAATTGTTGGTACCCTGGATGAGATAGAGTTTAGAGCCAGTGGGTGTTTAATGCTTCTTAACCCTGCTATGTGAGGAACTGCCTACCCTTGGTGGACTCTTCCCTGAAGGCCAAAGTACATTAAACTCTTCCCTTCTCAAGGTTCTCTATAATATATGCATTTATGGCTATTCGATTTATCAGAAACCCCAATAAACCATCCTTAACGGCACACCAAGGTAAGACAAAAATTGAAAAACCCAATAAAAATTGTTGGTGTGAGAGCCATGATGACTGCTGAGATTACCATGGATAGAAGAAGTAACTCTTGCTTATGTATTAGAACCCTTCACTCTTCCCTGGTTTTAAGTGGGCTATGCTAACTTGTTGTTAATCAATTAGAGTATCGTAGTCCTAAGCTAGATCAGGTACAAAAATTTTCCCAGAACACTAGTACTTTAAGATACTCTAAAAAAAAATAGTCAAATTTGCATTAAAATTGCTGTGTACTATCCCCTAACCCCCAAACCCCAAGTGTATAGGGTCACAAAGTAATATTAACAGCCTGTGAATTCCCAGAAAGGGAAAGTTGCTTAAGATGATCTAATTCAGTGTCCCCCACAAATTATTATTTCCTAGAACTCATTCTGGGGGACATGGGGAAGACTTCCAGCTTCTGTGTGAAAGCAAACATTCAGAACATGGTAATCCTTCTATCTCAAGTAGCCATCCCTCCTGGTATTAAGAAGAATATATGTCATCAAATTCTCAAATTTTCTATTGACTCTATTTCCTTAAAGAAGGTGTCATTTTTTCTGGCCTTTTTTTTGGGGGGGGGCTTATATCGAGTCAAAAAGTGGCATTAATTATAGTCAGCCACTAAAAACAGCTCAGTGAGAGTGAAGGTAGCTTGTCATCAAGAAGACCTATTTCTTTGGGTCTAATGCTGAAATATGAGATGTCTGATTACAAAAAGATAATTGCTATTTAAGAATGATTATTTCTCCTCTTTGTAGATTAGATATCAGCTTTTACCTGTTAACATTAATTCGGTCCAGTCCTAGTAAACTCCTATCCCACATCTTCCTTTGCACCGCACGGTGCAGGAATGCTTGCTGTGTGCCTTCCACTTCTGTGGCTGCACTGGGTCCGCTTGCAATAGCAAACAGAGGCTCAGAAAGGTTAAGCGCTGTGCCCTCTGACCTGGGAGGGACAGTCATGCTCTGGCATATGTGTGGAGGCAGAGTGACGGAAGGGACTCTTGACCTTTCTCTGCCAAACACAGCCCAGGCCCTTTGCCCTCTGCGTGTCTCGTTTCCTATTGTGACAAATGAGGTATAACTAAATCCCAGCTCTTCTCAGGTCTTTTCACGTTCTAATCATCCACATAACTCTTTAGCTAGTTAATAATTCCTTTTTATCATAACAGAGCCTAGAGCATAATTTCGCTCATAGTCAGGCATGGTAAAGTTGAGCAGAGTTAATTAATAGGCATTTCATGTTTCTATGCCAAGGACTTTCATAGATGAGGATGAACCTGGGAATAGATGTCATCGACATATTATTGGAGGGGCATGTGTGTGTGCCCAGATCAGGAAGGAACTGACGAGGACTAGGGAAATGGGGGGGAAAATGGAAAGGAATGAGGGGAAGGTGACTCTAACTAAGTGGCTGTCCTTTTTTTTTTTTTTTTTTGGAGATGGGATGACAATTGATATTTGTGATGGAAAGAGGTTATGTAAAGTGCTGAACTACAGGAATGTGTCAAGTGTGCATAGTGATGAAAGATGGGAGTTTGTACTGAAAGTCTCTGGTGGGAATGGAGCAATGGCTGGGGAATGTTTTCATCCTCAGTGACAGAAAGGCAGGTAAGCATAGTCTTTGCTATTTCTGACCTGCAAAGATGAATAGTGTATATACATCAACAAATGAAAAAAAGCAGATGTAGGTTCACTATTGAATTTCCGAGGGGGCTATCATAACAAAGACAGCATTATCCCACCCGAAAGGCTCAGTAAATAAATAGAGGATTTTATTCCTTTTTTGACAAATTCAAGGCTTGATTATCAGACATAAAAATTGATATGTGGTTAGCATGACTGTCTACATGTTCTCTGTCTTAAGGGTCATTGAACATCGTATGAATGCATATTCCATTTTCAAGGATGGCTTTTTGATCAATATTACAGAAACATCGCATATAGGAAAAACATATAAAATTTGTTGATATACAAGTCAGAAAATTATACTAATGATTTTAATTTATATTCAACCCTAGTCTTCTGTTTTACAGGCAGAAAATTTGTGCTTCCTTTAATTGCACAAGCAATTAGGCATTTATACTCTAAAAATTAAGAGAAATGGCTAATTGTGTATGCAATATCTGTGCCTACAACTAACAGTGGCTACAAACAATTCTGCTTCCAAAATGAAAGCCAGGGATAAAAAGCCGGCCCTGAGTCACTGCCCTTTTTGAAGCTTGGAACGAGCTTTACTCATAACTTCAGTGGTTCTGAAAGTTCTGTTTTTGACAGACGTATGCATTAGCCTATAGTGCTCCTTAACCATCTGAAGTACAAATTATTACCATTTAAATAAAGTGGAAATGGTGACAAATTCTGAACAATTTTATTATGAGATATATTATATTTGAAAATTTGCTTTGGAGTATTTTAGACCAATCATGTTGGGAATTTATGTTAATAGGGGTGCTTGATTTTTAAAGTTACATTTCCTGCTCTTAAAGCCCACCCAGCATTTGTCTCTAGTCATTTTACACCTCCTCAAATGACACCCAAATATTTACAGCCCCCAAAGCACACCACAGGAAGTACATGAAATACACAATAGTGACAAAGATGGTGACAGAAATGAACAAAAGATGATTCTGAGTCTTTCCATCTAAAATGTCTATTTAGTTAGTATACCACTGAATTTATGTTACATTTTTTTCTCACTGTAATATATAAAATATGCTTTCTGTATTCAATGTCTGCCTTTCCAAGGAAGAGTTTAGAGGAAAACAATATCCATTTGCTGCTGCTGTCTCTCCCTACTCAGTGTCTCTAAATGAGAGATAAAGGTTTTTGAGACCCCCTCCCCAGGTTAAGTGCCCTCCGTTCAGTAATCAAATTTGGTGATTAAAAAAAAAATTTTAATAACAGCTGTTAAATGCAAAAATCCATGGGATTAAATTTTGTTATAACCACATTCTAAAAATCTCCTTCTCCTAGATCTATTCAGAAAAGCAGCCAAGCCGAGCCAACTAACTCTTAATTCTACTTTACTCTCTCAGTCTGATATTCTAGCCATTATTTTTGTTGTTTTTCGAAAAATCTAACTACCCTTGCACTTATGTCATAAAGAATTCTGCCTTTTTTTCCCTTTTTTAATATTTGTATTCAAGACAAACAACAGGAGGTTGAAATCAGGCCATTTAAAAGAAACATCTGCTGACATTTATTCATATGCTACGTGTTCTACTTTCATCATTGAATGTAATGATAAACACACATTCCAGTCAATAATGGCAATTCCCAGCCAAGCTTTACAAATGGTCTCTTTAACACCTAAATTGACAGCTCGGGAGATTTTGAGATAGAAGCTAAATATGGTACATTTGGCTACTGTTTGCCTAAGTCTAGGATGTCTTGAAGACTTTAATAAGCAGACATACATTATAAAATAGTAGAAAGCCTTGACTGTGCAGGTATCGGAGCAGTTCAGTTTGACACTTTCTGAGCAGATTCAATGTAGGAAAAAAAAAAAAAAAAGAAAGAAAAAACCTCAACAACAAATGGTCCCTTCAAAGAATAAAGTAAAATAAAGCTCTGACCCACGCTATGTAGAGAATAGTTTTAAGAGAGGACACGAATAATATATCATTTACATTATAGAGTTTAATGCAGAATGAGGACCGAGTTACATATTTATTTTGCTTCACAAGTTAATTGAAATAAGCCCTGCTTAGAGTTTCAATTATTTGAAGCACATAAAATATTAAACGTGTTTCCATTATTGCTGGCAACGAGTAATTATGTCAGCTCTTACTATGCTAAGGATCGCTCTCAAGAGTGTGCCATAGGTTTTGAGGTATATTTCCGATTTATTTTCAGAAAGGGATGACTTACAGCCAAATGATTTAACACTTCAGGTAGCCATTAGAAATCTCATGATAGGGGTGAAATTAGCGTGAGTCTCTCCTGTGAGGACACAGAAAGACGTGTTCCTCTGAGACGTGAAGGCTTTCGTTGTGCTTGTATCTTTTCTGCATATCTCTTTACGTTTTAGTTCAGATTGATTAACCTTATCACTGAATCATAGCCTGTGTTCCAGCCAAGCAGAAAATCACAGCTTTGCCCAGCTCCGTCGTGTGTGAAGAGTTTTTCTTTTCAAAACTCTGCTGTTACTGTGGTTTCAAACAGGTCACTTGCTACTTGATTGAAAAGAATCTAGACGTTTAACAAACTATCTCTGAAACATAATGAGAGGTTTGTGGAGTTATCTCAGACAATGTCATCCAAAGCACAAGTCACGCCAGTCTGTGGCGCTCCGATTAGTGGTGTTCTTCTCTGAAATCGGCTCAGTTCAAGAGACAGCTTGAAATTGTTTTTTGTTTTTTGATTTTATGTCTCTATGCAGGACAAATGGAGCTAAATTTGGAATGTCAGATTACGGTGTTTTCATCTGCTCCCAAGGCATGTTGAGCAAAGTAGCCAGACAAATCCTTACCTCTTTTTTTTTTTCCCTATGTGGGAAAATAAAAATTCAGAATATGAATTTTCAGCCCTATCTGGCAAGTGCCACAGCAAAATAAAGTGTTTCTTGATTGTGGTGGGTGAAGGGCAGGTCACGAGGACTTCTTAGGCAGAATGAGAAGAGGTCCGGACTAAACCCACAGATATCAGCATCAGTATTTAGATGAACACCGAGTGCCTAATGGAAAGGCTTTTATATCCCAAGGTTCTTTCTCATAATGTCACCTCTCCTGTGAACCTATTGAGACTAGTTCAGTGAATTCCCTTCCAACCTCCTACTCTTACAGATTCACATCTCCACTGTGCAGTAGAATTACACTGGGTAATTTAATTTGTCAATGCTTTGGGGCAGAATTTAAAGGAATCTGTTAGTTTTTTTACTGCTACTTTATCCTAAATGCTTTTTTAAACATGGAAGTTTGGTGGGAGAGTACCCCAGACCGGCAGCAACTGCATCTGAGCAGACTATACTCACGGGTAAGAGGGAGAGGAAGTTGTATGCTCTCTCTCCCAGGCCCCCAAAGCCAGAGCCGAGCGAAGATGGGACGCCAAATAAATCTGCCAGTGATTACGCTAAAGGAAATTATGATCTTGTTATAGAAACCATTAAAGGAAAACCAGAGTTGGTATGTAAATATTGTTGCATCATTATACCACTGAAAAAAACAACCTAGTGCAGCATTAGTATGTTATGCAATTAACAAAATGAAAAATGAGCTGCTTGAATTTAAAGCTTTTAATGTTTTTCAAACAGATAATAAGCATTTTCGACACCAATGTAAAGCGTAATAGAAAAGGTCTCCCTGAAAGAGTAAGTGACATATTTCATCATTACTTACCAGGCATGGAGAAGCATATCTCTGTTATTTGTTATTTTGTAACTCAACAAATAGCAATCACCTATAAACTAGAGCAGGATGAAGATAAAAGACTTGCTAGCGATCAGAAAATGGAATATTTGTAATGCTGTCAGAGATTTCTGGCCAGTATGTATTTTTCTCATTTGATAAAAAACAGCCTGGATAGTCAACTTGGTTTAGGCAAAAGCCCATTATTAAATGCTGTATGAAATATTATAAATAGAGAAGTATTTAAAAATGTTAACATAATTCTTCAGAATCAGAGAACCATAAAATATAATTAACATTTAATGGATTATTCAATATTTGCATTGGCTTCTAAGAAACGGAAATTAATTCATATATTCAATTAAGCTAGTAGAACCTAAAAAAATAGTTTAGCAGAGTTACTTCACTGGAAAATGAGAAAACAAAAACTTAAACAAAAAGCCATAAAACACTTTTATATACTATACTAATGCAGCTACTATGTAAATCATACAATATGTACATGAATTATAAGTATACCCTTCATCTTACTATGCTACTATTTATAGCTAAATTTTAAAAAATCACAATTATTTACTGTTTGAACGTCAAATTACTGCTCAATCAAGAACAATTTTATAAAAAAAGAGCTTACATTACCAACAATGAAGCTATTTATTTTGCACATAATGGTGAATTTTCAATATCCAAATCAGAACCGTAAGGAAGAATTCATATGGGGATGATGTAACTTTAATAATTTTTAAATGAATATAATTTATTGTAGGCATTAGAAAGTTAATATGTTCTCTAAAGATTTCTTTAATTTAGTTGTTGCTAATTTATTCACACTAATACAGAAAAAAATACTGCAAAATTTTTCATAACAAAAAAACTGTGCATATCTCTGTGTTTTAGCTGGCATGTGGTTCTACACAGATGGTTCGGGGCTTTCTTTGCTGCAAAACAGATGGGCCTGCACTGTCCCTTACCAATCAAAAGAGAACTTGAAAATATAGGAATATCTTTACCTACATTGCGTCCTTTAATTCAAGAAATTAAAATGCCTAAAAGTATAAATAACTGCCTATGGAAAATAATTTTTGAAATGAGATGTCATATGTTGAAATTTACAGTAACCCAGTTCATGTTTAATGCAAAAAATATAAAAAGTTTGGCTTGTACTTGATACTGTTTGTAACATACAACTATTAACTTAAGAAATTTACAACCATGCAATGACTGTTATCATGTGTTCACCTTGCCTAAAAAACACTGCTGTTTTAAAACTTCGAGTGTAGTTAAGCATATTTCAATTCAAAGTGATCAGTCCCGGCAGCATCAGCCATTGAACCGAGTTAGCAAACACAGATGAGTTTGGTACACTTTTAACTGACACACTTTTGCAACCAAAATAGAAGCTAAAACAAAAGCTCCGAGTTAATCTGGACGCTTGAAGTATTTCCTTAATTATTCACAACTGAAATGATGAAGTCTTTTGGACATTGCATCAGGATTGCGGCCTATGTTCAGGCTTGAGGTTTCTGTTGCAATGTGGAAGTCTGATGCTCAGGGCTATTCAAAGCCCTCTCTTTGTTTTGTGTACATCAGTAAATTTTACAAAGTAGTGTGGCAGCACACTGTCACACAGAACATCACCATGTGACAGACAGGCGTCGCGGGCTCAATGAACTTAGAATATAGTGTTGCTTACAGGAAGAGGTCCTGCTGCTTTATCTGCCATATATAAACAAAGTCGCCAACATGTGATGCTGTGACCAATTTGATGACATTTGAATATATACTTTCTAACAGTGAGTAACTTTTCTGAGTATAGTTGAAGACGGAAGTCAGTTTTTTGAGGTTGGTAGTCCTCTGTGGTATTGTCCGGAAAGACCAGCTGAGCTGTCTGGTCTACCTTTATTTACCCAGGATGAGTACTGGGTAAATAAAGGGAGACTAAATACCAGCCTGGCCTTTACTCTTCTCCCAAACAATGCATTTATATATTATACAACCTTTCCAGGAAAAAGAAAGAGCTGTGTCTCTAATGATTAATCATAAGAGAAAAAATCTATATATCTACATCTATCTAGACACTTATACATACCTATGTTTGCATATGTTCACAACTATATAACTGCATATAACCATACAGTTAGAATGTCATATCAATATATCTATAGGATAGTCCAATATCCGTCTGTATCTTCCTTATTTGCAAGTAGTTTACCAAAGAAAGCAGGAAGAAAAGACTTATTCTCTATGTACAAGCAGCATATCTTAAATTGGTTTCTTTTTTTAATGTTCAGCTTCTAAAAAGCAACAGAGTATTTTTTTCTTTTGTCTGTGTGATGCAAAATAACAGCTTTGCTTGTATTTTTTCAATTACAAGGAAACCAGTGTCTCTCATAGATCTATGATGAAAGGTTTTGCCAGGCTAGTAAATGTAAATAAAACTGTAAAATAAATATATTTAAGAAAAGGAACTGTTGTAAAGCACTCCTAAATACTTTGGCAGCATCTACATAAACAAACAATTGATATGGTAATTATAAATAATTTTTATCCAATCTTTAAAAATAGTTTCTAAAGATATCTTCTAAGCCTAAACCTAGATCAAATTGCTGTAGTTGAATAAAATAAGACTTCACTCCTAAAAATGTTCCACATTTTAGTTTTCTAATAATCCAAAGAGTTTTTTTTAATATATATTAGTAAAGTTCACTTGAATAGTTTTCTAGTGACGTATGAGTTATGAAGTTCTGTGGCTTAATATTTACTCAGTAAACATTCATTATACTCATTATACTACAGAATCAAGGGGGAGAATCAGCAAAACATAACTGTCATAGCATTTTTAAGTAAAATACCTGAAGTGTTGGAAATATTCTGGCTATTCATGGGAACCAATACAATCCAAGATAAAATCATCTAAGGAACTAGGCTGAACGTTTTCTGGGTTATTCTCGGACTCCATTGAGTTAGAGGATATGTTTACAGAATTCCTTGGCATTGGAAAATTTAGATTGTGCATTAGCCATTTTGGGCTTATATATAGTTTCTCCATGTCCTCCTACAAAATGAGTTTAACACACACAAAAGCTAAGAAGTACTATTCTGATTTGTTGGAGAGTTAGGGTGTTCCCAAGCTTCCTGCTCAATTTTTAAAACATACTTCTGCTAATTATGTGACCCAGGTCCCATTTTGCCAACCCATATTGACCTTGTCAGACGTTTAAGGCCTCTTATTTGCTTTCTGTCAAAACTGGACTGTAAAATGGTGCTAAGTTTCTTGCAAACAAATAATCATTATACTAGCAAGTACAAGTGAGCAAGGCCTGCTAGTTTTCCTCATTTCATGTAGTAATGTCTGTAAAACTCATGAAATTATAGAGAAAGCATTACTATTATTTGTTCTAGAGGCAGATTGTATTATTGTTTGCCAATGTTTGCATTCCTCCCCGGGGCAGGATCACGCCATACCTCACTCACATGGGGCGTGGCACCAGGACTCTCTTTTCCAGGAGTCTATAAGACACAGTGTTTTATATAACATCAAAGCAGACGCTTTAAGAGCTATTGCTGATTCTGCCATTACTCTCCTTCCAATGCTCTTCCTGTATGAATTCTGAAATGAAAAATACAGAGCAGAGCCACAGCTGCTCCCAGCCGACTTGTAACACAAAGAGGAGATCAACCTTTGTTTCTGTGAGCTCCTGAGATTTAAGGGTTATTTATTATAACAGCAAAACTAGAAAAATCCAACTAATATGGAAAAGAAAAATTTCCAAAAGATAGTATGTTATTTCAATTTTTATTACATGAAAAAACTCTGCCTGTAGCGTGGAGGAAAGTTGGGTGTGGAGAAGCCTGTAGTTAGGGGCACTGTCCCTGCTACCAAGTTACTGGCAATTTAGTGGGAGAGAGAAATGCATAAAACAATTCCCAGTCTAACATGGAATTCTGAATAGTAGAAATAAGAGATCATGTGAGGCTTTGTGTAGAAGACAGATCTAAAGAGGAAAGAAAACATGAATCTATAGTGACAAGCAGTCGAGCAAAATTAAGGAAGATAATTTTTCCCTGACCAATTTGCAAATGATCAAGAGTTAGCACTTAGTCATATTTTTAGGGGTTAAAAAAATACACGCTTGTTTACTATTTCCTGGACTTAACATGCTAGTCCTCATGTCCCTTACTTTATTATTTTAATTGATGTGCATTTAGCAATTTATTTGAAAACATGAAGTATTCAATGTAGAAAATTTGGAAACTATCAACAAGGCCCCTTTCTCCTATGAACTTCTCCACAATACAAAACAAACACCCCAAAATTATCACCCAAAGTTACCTTTCATATTTTGGTGGGTTTTTTTTAATGTTGGGAATTCATTAAGGGTATAATATTTTGATAAGTTTTTTTAAACATGTACCTTTTATACTTCATAGAAAAAAAATAGAGAGGCAATCCCTGGGTTACTAATAACCCGACTTATGGTGTTTCCTACTGAGAACTGGCTCTCAAGGATCCCTGTAAGGATAATTTATAATTGAATAATTAAATGAATAATTCGGAAACTAGTTACTTGCACGTATGTGAACAAACATGCGTGGCTAAGTGGTTTGCTGGCGGGGCATCTTTACATGACCAGCGGCTCCCAGTTCATACAGCATCACTAGCACACCGCTTTGCTTTAGTTTTCACTTTTTAACTCAACCATGTGAGTCTGTGTTTGCCTTGATGATTTTGCCTCCAAAGGGAAAGTTCACTGCCAGTCCAAGGGACCCTGCAGTGAAGGGAAAGGTGATTACAATGGAAACGAAAAGTAGAAATAAGGGCTCTGAGGAAAGCACTGGGAGAAAGGCCAGACGCCATCTTTCATTGGAAAGCATTAGGCCTTGGTCGCTGGACTATCAGAACAATAAAGGATAAAGTGGGGATCATGGAACGTGTGAAAGATGGTGCCATAATGAAAGCATCAAATATTACTAAGCAACGTTGCACATTAATTATTGATATGGGAAGGTTATTACTGATTTGGTTAGAAGATCAAAATAAGTGGTAGCATTCCTTTTAGTCTCGTAGTGGTATACCATGAGGGGAGTGTTAACTTTTAATATTGTTTTTGAAGTTTCTCTTATCTAAACTTTTTGCATGAATTTGTTTCTATGTCTGTTTGCTCGTATTAAAATAAAAAGCACAGTGGTTTCCACAGTTTATTATTACAGCACAGGGCATTGTTATTTTTATGATAGTATTACAGGGTACTATTATTACCACATAGAAGCTATTGTAGTATTGTTGTTATTATCATTCTTATTATTGTATATGCTCTAGTCATTATGGATTTCAGTTTCATACCAATCCAATCTGAAGACGTTCTTGGGAAGATACCTTTTCTATAATGCAGGGATTAATGACAGTATTGTAGCAATCATACTGCTTTATAATCTGATTTTCTACTCTATAACAGTTTCCATATCATTAAATGTTAGTTATTTTACATTACTGTATAGTATTCCTTTTATAGACAATGCAATTCATGAACCCATTTTCAGTCATGTAGGTTATTTTTATTTACTTTTTCCTATCCTAAGCAGTGCAGTATAATTTATCCTTATATCTTTGAAAGAATTTAAGGTGTTTGAAATATATAACTTATTAGCAGGATATGATAATATCTATTTCCTCAATCAGTATATTACTCTTAATAAGTCTTCTTTCGCAAGCAGAAGAGATTTTTAAGCTACAAACTGTGCATCTCATTCACCAGTGGACAATATTACACTAGTCCAGCAGGCGGTTCTTTTTGTCTTTATTCTTGAGAGCTGCTGTATGGCTTCCCGTGTCTTTTCTCAGTAATCTAAGAGCTGAGATTTTCTAAAAAGGAACAAACTCAAAAAATGCATTTGCATCCCATCACCTTATACAGATCTGCACACCCTGGCAGTGTGATGCTGGATATCCACACGGCAACTCCTCACACAGTGTGATTTCTGTCTCTGCCGAGCCAATCACTGTGAAAGGATAATTCATACTCAGCGCGGCTGGACTCAGGAATGGTTATGTAACCTGCTAGTGGAAGTTTAAAAGTCAGTATATGACTGGTTGTATCTTTCTTCACTATTTGTCATGTGACCAGGTCTGAATAGTGGCTGCCCTGACTGTCTGGCTCTTCTAATTCATACCTGGAATAGAGCCACAGCTACAGTGAACTAAAGCACGAGTGGGAAAGATTGTCCATTGTGATGTGCTCAAGTTCTGGGTTCATTTGTTATGCTGCATTGCTCATTCTCTCCTGACTAACACACCTAGAGAACAGCCAGGCATTCACAGAGATTACAGCATTGGAGGCAGGACAGATTAGTGGTGAAGCCAGTCTCCTCAGGCTGAAAACTTGCCCTTGTTTCTTTTTAAGTGAATAATCTTGAGGATACCATATAACTTTTTTTGTTTTTTTTTTTTGAACCAGAGTCTCACTCCATTGCCCTGGGTAGAGTGCTGTGGTAGAGTCCTGGGTAGAGTGCTGGGTAGAGCGCTCACAGAAACCTCAAACTCTTGGGTGTGAGTGACCCTCTTTCTTTGGTCTCCTGAGTAGCTGGGACCATAGGCTGCTTCCACATCCAGCTATTTTTTTCTATTTTTAGTAGACACAGGGTCTCACTTTTGCTCAGGCTGGCCTCAGACTCCTAAGTTCAAGCAATCCTTCTGCCTCAGCCTCCCAGAGTGCTCGGATTACAGATGTGAGCCACCGTGCCCAACCTATAATTGTTTTTGTTTTTCTGGACTAATGGATACAATAGTATTCACCTTCAAATAGTTGTTATGAAGATTTAATAAGATTGTTATGAATGTTAAATATCTAGTACTTAATAAAAAATGACACATAGAAAAATTTTAATATATATCTGCTATTATTTTTTAAAATCAGTGTTAGTATCAGTGGTTTAAAACAGAGATCATAGAAGTAGAAAATTTAGATTTTAAATAAAAAACACCTAGGTTCAATGCTTAATTCTATCACTTACTATCTGTGTGAATTTGGATAAGTAACTTGAGTTCTCTAAGTATCTGTTTATTCACTTAAAAATGGGGATAAGAATGCTTACCCACTGCATTATTGAGATGGTCAAATAAACTTGAGTATATACTGAGAAGAGCACAGTTCATGGCACATTGGGAATATTCAATAAGTAATAGCCATTCTGATGATTAAAAATCAACACTACTCACCATTAAAATGCTCTGAATGATGGAAATGTATTTCAATGGCCATATTTGATTTTCTTCTCTCAATGTTAGATTCTCAGTCTGTTACTTTAAAGGCTGTTATGGACTCCTAAATCAACTTGATAAATCCACTCTGACTTCATGAACACGTTATGTAGCATGCTTATGGGAACAATTACTGATCTGACCAAAATCTCTTTGGAAAATTAAAACATGCTGAACTGCATACAAATAGGTATTACACAAACTCTAATCATCTATCTGATCAGTCAAAGAGGATTCCAAGTAGACTCCAAAAAAAGATCAAAGAAGGAGTGGGTCTGCCTGGATTGTAGTCCCCATTTACCATAAATAGGCATAAACTTGAGCAAGGGCTTATGGGAGCAAGTTTCCTCACCTTTATGATAACTTAGTTATGGCTCATTGTGTATTGGGGTTTCAATTTCCCGAAGTAGTAAATAGCTATTTTTATATTATCACTGAGCATTGTTTTTGCTTCAAATGTAGAATCAGGTGGAAACTATCAAGGCTGAGGATCTTTTGAAAGTGCTGATCAGTTCAGACCTTACCTCTTATGGCGCCTATGGTCTTGAGGCCTTAAGTAAATTCGGAACAAACAATAGCACCATCATCAACAGTGCCACGGCATGTTTACATGACCAGTCCAACCCTGACCCTAATCCCAACCCTAACCCCAACTAAGCACCCCCACCTGCCAACCCCATGCCCAGGTTTTCCTCACCACAGTGACTATTGTAGTGTGAGCATGAACGTAGGAATACACAATTACTTTTCAACAAGTACATGAATTTATTCAAAGCTTTTCCTTTTAATTTTAATGCCATCCAACATTTGTTCATTTTCCCCTTTACTTATATGAATTGTGTTTTCCCAAAAGTTCTTAAATTACTGACACAGAGCCTTTTTCACAAAAATAAAGTCCAACTTATATACAAAATGTTATTTAAAAAATGTGATTTAAAGTAGATATATGCCTCAAGGATCATTCATTCATAAAAATTAGGAACTGGGTAGAAGAGATTTTAGTTTCTGTTTTGTAACACCAACAAACTTCAGTTTCTATTTGTCTGACCTCCCACATCAGGATTGAAATGGGGAAAAACACGAAGTCCAGTATCTGAGCATTGACAAACATCAGGATGTTTGTTTTTGTAACTCTGCATACTTCAAGTTTTTCCGTCTCAGTTATATTTATAAAACATGAACACCTTTATTTCCACTTCTCTAGAAGAAATAAGTGGAAGTGTGGAGAAACACTAAAGATGTCCCAGAGCCATGGAGCAAGCAGAAACTCACAGACACAGCAAGTTTATTGGCCTGCCAAATAACACAGTCCCCTGAAAGTGACTCAAAGCTAGAAAGAAATCAGAATTGAGAATATGAGATTTCTGCTAACAAACCTAAAAAAAGAAAAACTCAAAACTTTCCATGCAGGCAAGGGGCCTTACATCAGAACGTCTTCATATTGCAGACCAATACAGCGGTATCTAGTAGAAACAGGGGAGAAGGTCTTTACTGCCCTGTGGTACCAGCAGGTGAATGGCAAAA
This sequence comes from Galago senegalensis, assembly GCA_963575145.1. Classification (NCBI taxonomy): domain Eukaryota; kingdom Metazoa; phylum Chordata; class Mammalia; order Primates; family Galagidae; genus Galago; species Galago senegalensis. Next base: position 57,906 of record CAUYTI010164534.1, read on the forward strand.
TATACAAAGCAGAGCTGAAAGGATGGACAGGGGGTGAGAACAGTAGGAGCGAGTCTATGAAAGCCCCAAGTTAACGTAGTATGTGTAGGAACTTACTAAGGGTGTGTGCAGTCCAGAGGGACTCTAGTTGTCTAGGTCAGGAGTGTTATTGAACCTGATGTTCAATTAACTCAGAAAAGTGGCGGTGGGCAATTTAGAGGATTATGGGGCAGGGCTGTTAGCATCATCAATTCAAAGGGTCTGGATTTTCTTCTAGAGACAGTGGGAAATCACAGGTAGTTTGTGAGCAGGAGCTGACACAAGCAGAATGGAGCCTCGGGGAAGACTGATAACCTGGGGGCATGTGAAAGGGAAGTGTGTGCAGAAGGGTTCCTGGTTTACAGGGGACAGGTGCCCTCAACCACAAGGAATTTTTTTTCCTTAGTTTTGTTAGCAGAGATCTTATATTCCCAATTCCGATCTCTTTCAAGCTTTAAAAACTGTGTTAGGTAGCAAAAACATTGTGTTTAAGCTTAAATTGAGATTTATTTTACTCTCTGTAACAAAAATTGAAGTCCCATTGTAAATCTTTTATTTTAACAAGAAATGTTCCCTAGGGTTAGCAACCTACAGCGAAAACATGAGTTGTAGAATGATGTGGAGGCCAAAGAGAAAAAATCACATGGCCTAGAGGACCTTATTGTTTCTGCTCTATCATGTTTACAAAGACACCCAAACAAAACCCACAAACACTTTATCATGAGATACACACATCCTATAGCAGCTTTACTAGGAATTTAAAAAGTCTATAACATCAAAATTATAGACCTAGAGAAGCAACGTATTATTACAAGCCACTTTTTCTTCCCCGAAGAACACAAATCTTGCTATTTCACTTGAAAACTTGCTAATATTCATTTATACCTTCCTGCGGTATATGACATTATTAACTGTAAACAGGTAAGCGGTGCACAAAGGAACCACTGGTGTGTTTTCCAGAAATGCCCTCAACATCATTTTGAAACTTTTAAACTCAACAAAGGTTGGCTGAGTTCAGTGGACATGTAATTTTCACCCTATCTTTGTAGCATCAAGGAAGGCAGAAACCATCTGAATCTTTAAGCAGATAGCTACAATTGCTGTAAGCTCTGTAATACAATCTCCCCAAACATATTTAAATTATGAATGCCATAGAAAGGCTTCAAAGGTATAAATTCACATACAATTAAGACACGTGTCATTTCCTTTACTCTTTGTAACTTGCCTACCTTCCACAAAACCCCACAAAGAAACATTTCGCCAGCTAACGATATAATAAATTTGACTTGTGGTTTGAAGTGTTAAAACAAAAGATTTTTTTCTCAATACAAGCCCTACCAGAGGGTTTTCTGCTGTACTGTTTCAGAACTCTTTCTCAGTAAAGAAACCTTATCTAATCCTGTTTCATCCTTTAAAACTGCCTACACACTAATCTCAAGGGACAAATTTAATACTTTGCAACAAAGAGAATATATCCCTTTTCAGTTTGAATAGAGGAATTGTTAGGACACCAGTGAGGTATGAATAACATTATAATGCTGCCATTTACTTGGCAAAAGAAAAAGAGAGTCTCTTGTTGCAACCAGAAAAGAAGGCCTCCTTCTTTGGGTTAAATTTTTTGACCCTTGGTCTATCCCCAGACACCTACGTTCCTGTGCTATTTGGGTCTTCTACCTCTTGAGAAGTAAACACTGAGAAAATCTAAGTAAACAGTTTGTTTTAGTTGAAGATAGAAAGACTCCATTTAATTGAGTTTTGATGATAGATGTGCTCCAAATGGTGCAAACAACTTTGACATGGTAAAATAATATTGTCTCACGGCGTGTGTAACACTACATAAAGAATCCTAGCTTAGCACTTTCTGAGTTTACCACATTTAAGTGAGAAAATGACAAAAGAAAGCCAAACTGTCAGAAACAGAAAAACCTTTAACAATCCTAAGTACGGAATATAATTCTCTTCTTCATTCATTTGATTTTGGGAATAATCTTTGCGACAGAAGGAGGAGATAAGAAGGCAGCTGAACTTCATACTTAGGAAACTTTACTTCCCTCTGGTCCGCTGCACAGAACTGAAAATGAGGCTGAAAGGAGCACGTGAGCCTTGATTCTATGATGTGTTTTCAGGCTAGTCCTTGAGGCAAATCAAAGCGTTAAGGAAGGTAAACGCCAACCATAACAGGTCTTTCACTTCTCTTTTGGTTACTGTTACCATTCATTCATGAATGATGTTACACAAAAGGTATCTTGTCGTTGAAATCATGCATAGCATTTTAAAATGCAAGCTTTTATTTCCTGTTTCTATGCAAAGATTTGAAGTGTTTATTAGAAACCAGCCAATTTTGAAATGGCAAAGTACAGGTATTAGACTCTCATTCAACTCAAAGACTAACATTTTTATTCTCTACCTAGGCAGAGCCTAGGCCGTATAAATAATCCTTCTGCCAGCTTTTGGTAAATATCTTTTTTTTTTTTTTTGGTAGTCTTACTAAATGTCAATTCTATACATATCTTCTTCATATTCTTTTACAACCTTTTGACATAGGAGAATTACTTTATTTGATTTTAGTTACATAATGGGACTAATCTCATTCATATTGTGTTTTCCTGTATATGTAATTCGGAATTCATGTGATCAGAGTGGCCCCTGTTGAGTGCAGGGCAATGTCCTTTGAGATCAGATAAAAGGTCTCATGCAGTTTCAAAGCCAGGAGACGCTGGTCTGTAGTAAGATAAGTGATTTTGGATAATTATAAGGTATCATCCAAGATTTTCTGGATGTTCTGAAAGTTACACTGTCAGTTATAAAGTCAGGATGTTTCTGGGTCCCCATCCAAGAAAATCAGAAAGTAAATATGTGACTGATCCCATGTTTGTAATAGAAGTTATCAATTTTGAATACTCTATTGGATTCTCACTAAGAACTTTTTCTCTTAATTTTCTTTTGTATTTTTAACTTCTCACTCACAACTGTTTCCTGGCCTTGTGCTTCTAAATATTCTAACCCTCCTCTCCTTTAAAACTCAACAACTCTCAGACTTCACAAAAATATATAAGCAATTGATAAGCTCATGAAGTCATGCATAAATTCATTGGTCATCAGGGAATTGAAAACTAAAATCTCAAACTGGAGATCACTCTGCAATTTCTAAAATTAAGACTAGACTAACAGTGTCAACTGCTGGAAAGGGTGTGGAGCCATTGGAACTCTGATAAACTGCTGGTGGGAAAGTAAAATGGTACAACCACACTTCAGAACAGTCTGACATTTTCTTATAAAGTCAAATATATACTAAGCCTACCACACAGCAGCCCTTGAAAAATAAGAAATAAGAAGCTATGTCACAAAAAGACTTAAACAACGGAGGCCTATTAATACAATGGAATACTACCCAGCAATAAAAAGCAGCAAACTATCACTACACATCACAAACAGATACATCTCAAGCATATCGTGTTGAATGAAAGAAGACAGAAAAAAGAACATGCTGTCTGCTTCCATTGGCATAAAATTCTAGAAGAAGCAAATCTAAACCAGAGGATCGACCTGAAAGAGCCAGGACAGAGCTGTGTGGGACGATGAAAATGTTCCTTACCGTGGATGAAATGGTGGTTACACTAGTGTATTATTTTTCAAAACTTTTTGAACCATACCCTTAAAACCTAGACTCTCACTGGATTAAAGATTTAAACTTAAAACATGAAACTATAAAAATACTAGAAGAAACTGTAGGGAAAACACTTGAAGAAATTGACCTGGGCAAATATTTTATGAGGAGGACCCCCCCAGGGAATTGAAGCAACATCAAAAATACACTGCTGGGGCCTCATCAAACTAAAAAGCTTCTGCAAAGCCAAGAACACAGTGAGTAAAGCAAGTAGACAGTCCTCAGAATGGGAGAAAATATTTGCTGGTTATGTCTTTGACAAAGGTTTAATAATAAGATTCACAGAGAACTCAAACATATTAGCAAGAAGAGAACAAGTGATCCCATCTCAGGGCGGGCAAGGGACTTGAAGAGAAACTTCTCTGAAGTAGACAGGTGCATGGCCTACAGATATATGAAAAAAATGCTCATCATCCTTAATCATCAGAGAAATGCAAATCAAAACTACTTTGAGATATCATCTAACGCCAGTAAGATTAGCCCATATCACAAAATCCCAAAACCACAGATGCTGGCATGGTTGTGGAGAAAAGGGAATACTTCTACACTGCTGATGGGATTGCAAACTAATATGTCCCTTTTGGAAAGTCATATGGAGAACACTTAGAGATCTAAATATAGATCTGCCATTTGATCCTATAATTCCTCTACTAGGTATATATCCAGAAGACCAAAAATCACATTATAACAAAGATATTTGTACCAGAATGTTTGTTGTAGCCCAATTCATAATTGCTAGGTCATGGAAGAAGCTCAAGTGCCCATCGACCCATGAATGGATTAATAAATGTGATATATGTACACCATAGAATACTACGCAGCCATTAAGAAAGATGGAGACTTCATGTTTACATGGATGGAGCTGAAAAATATTTTTCTTAGCAAAGTATCTCAAGAATGGAAGAAAAA
>CAUYTI010164543.1:0-22082 GCA_963575145.1 Galago senegalensis
AAAAAAAAAAAAAAAAAAAAAAAAGTTTAATTGTCCACTGTCATTTGCTAGTTATGGTATAGCACACATTAACTCTAAATTTTACAATATCCTTGAAAGGTAGCCAAGTACTACCTTTTAAGGCTCGACGCCCTTAGCACAGTGATTACAGTGCAACCACATACATGGAAGGTGGCGGGTTTGAACCCAACGAGGGCCAGCTAAACAACAATGACAACTGCAACAAAATATAGCCAGGCATTTTGGTGGGTGCCTGTAGTCCTAGCTACTTGGAAGGCTAAAGGAAGAGAATAGCTTAAGCCCAAAAATTTGAGGTTGCGGTGAGCTGGGACGCCACAGCACTCCACCAAGGGTGACATAGTGAGACTCTGTCTCCAAAAAAAAAAGAACTACGTTTTAAGAATGAACATACTGGCTCATCACCTGTAGCTCAAGTGGCTAAGGCGCCAGCCACATACACCAGAGCTGGCAGGTTCGAATCCAGCTCAGATCTGTCAAACAACAACTATAGCCAAAAAACAGCCAGGCGTTGTAATGGGTGCCTGTACTCCCAGCTACTTGGGAGGCTGAAGTAAGAGGATCACTTAAGCCCAAGTGTTTGAGGTTGCTGTGAAATGTGATGGCACAGCACTCTACCCAGGGTGACAGCTTGAGACTCTGTCTCAAAAGAAAAAAAAGATGAACATACTCGGCAGATGCAGTTGCTCACGCCTATAATCACAACAATCTGGGAAGCTGAGGCAGGAGGATCCCTTGAACACAGGACTTTGAAACTAGCCTGAGCAAAACCAAGACCCTCTCTGTACTAAAACTAAAAAAAAAAAATTACCTGGGGATTGTGGCAGGTGCCTTTAGACCCACCAACCCGGGAGGCTGAGGCAGGAGGATCATCTGAATGCAGGAGTTTAAGGTTGCTATAAGCCAGGGTGATGCCACAGAACTTTAACCCAGGCAACAAAGTAAGACTCTGTCTCCGAAAAAAAAAAAATGAGAATACTGAACTTTCATGGCTGGGGCAGAGCCTAGAGACAAACTCAGATATATCTGATTCCTACTTAAGTCAATTTCCAATTTTGGGGGGTATTTTTATCTTTCTTGAGACAGACAGAGTCTTCCTATGTCGCCCTCAGTAGAACACAGTGGCATCACAGCTCACAGCAACCTCCAACTCCTGGGCTCAAGCAAGTCTCCTGCCTAAGCCTCCCAAGTAGCTGGGACTACAGGCGCCCACCACAACGCCTGGCCATTTTTTGGTTGCAGCCATCATTGTTGTTTGGTGGGCCCGGGCTAGGGATTCGAACCCGCCACCTTAGGTGTATGTGGCTGGCACCTTAGCCTCTTGAGCCACAGGCGCCGAGCCACCCACCTGATTCTTAAAGTTTTTTTTTATTTTGTTTTGTTTTGTTTTGTTGTTTTTGATTTTTGCAATTTGGCCGGGGCCGGACTTAAACCCACCACCCTCGGTATATGGGTCCAACGTCCCACTAGCTGAGCCACAGGCGCCACCATGATTCTTAAGTTTTAAAATGATAAAAACATGTTCGGAATTTCTCATATCTATACTCATAAATGAATTTTAGAACAAAAGTTACTCAATTGGAGCTGTTCTTTCTTTTCACTCCCATAACATCTATCACATGTTGACATTCTCCAGCTACAGCGAGTGGCAAGATAACCTGGAGAGATTATTAAATGCACAGTCTCACAGTTACTCTCCAGGTTGGGTTGTTCAGTCAAGGGTGCAGTACTTCACTGCTTGGCATTTAAAATGGAGGAAGAGGGTGGCACCTGTGGCTCAAAAGAGTAGGGCGCTGGCCCCACATGCCAGAGGTGGTGGGTTCAAACCCAGCCCCAGGCAAAAACTGCAATAAAATAAAATGGAGAAAGAAATCAAAACATATGTATACTATTTTTTGTAGTTGTTTTTATGAATTTTTTTTTAAAAGAAGGAGGATATATCTTTTTTTTAAAAAAACCAGGCTCAAGTGGCTAAGGCACCAGCCACATATACCTAAGGTGGCGGGTTCAAATCCAGCCTGGGGCCCACCAAACAACAATAACGGCTGCAACCAAAAAATAGCCAGGCGTTGTGGCAGGTGCCTGTGGTCCCAGCTACTTGGGAGGCTGAGTCAGGAGACTCGCTTAAGCCCAGGAGTTGGAGGTTGCTGTGAGCTGTGATGCCATAGCACTCCACCCAGGGCAACAGCTTGCGGCTCTGTCTCAAAAAAAATATTTTTTTTTAAATAAAGAATAATAGAACTATAAAACTAAGGTGGCACCTGTAGCTCAGTGAGTAGGGCACTGGTCACATACACAGAGGCTGGCGGGTTCGGGCCTGGCTCTGGCCAGCTAAAAAACAACAATGACAACTGCAACCAAAAATTAGCTGGGCACTGTGGCGGGCGCCTATAGTCCTAGCCACTTGGGAGGCTGAGGCAAGAGAATCGCTTGAGCACAAGAGTTTGAGGTTGCTGTGAGCTGGGATGCGACAGCATTCTATCAAGGGCAACATAGTGAGGCTCCAAAAAAAAAGGCATTATTCCCAACAAAAATTCCTTTACTTCAGATAACAGCTAGACTGATAGGCTGTAAATTCAACATTTCCCATAACTCCTCCAGTTTGATATTTACTAGAACTCAAAGAACTTAGAAAAGCACTATATTTACAATTACAGTTTTATTGTAAAGGCTATAAATAAGGAAGAGACACAAATGAAGAAATACATATGCAATGTCTAGAAAGTCCAGAACACAAACTTCTGTGCCCTTTCCCCATGGAATCAGGACATGTGACCCTCCCAGCACAACAATATGTCTGTTTACCAGGAAGATCCACCAAACTTTCTCTTCAGAGATTTTCCTAGATTTTCATAACACAGGCATGACTGATTGAATCACAGTACACAAGACTGAACTCAATCTCCAGCTCCACTTCTTCCCAGTCTGGGCTGCCTCAAAACACTCACCAATTACATGTTAGTCCTTCCAGGTAACCAGTCCCCATCCTGAGTCATCTTATTATCATAAGCTGAGGTAAGATTCTAGAGATTCATGAATAACAAAGACATTCCTATCACTTAGAAATCCCAAAGATTTTAGAAGCTCTGTGCCAGAAACTTGGTATAAAGGCCAGTCATGTTCTTTAGTACCCATTATACAACAAAAATAAACTGTTAAAACTCTTTAGTCAACTTATAAAAATAAACATTAAAAAAAATTATAAAATAGGCTCGGTGCCTGTGGCTCAAGCAGCTAAGGCACCAGCCACATACACCTAAGGTGGCGGGTTCAAATCCCCAGCCCCGGCCCACCAAACAGCAACAATGGCGGCAACCAAAAAATTGCCAGGCATTGTGGCGGGCGCCTGTGGTCCCAGCTACTTGGGAGGCGGAGGCAAGAGACTCGCTTGAGCCCAGGAGTTGGAGGTTGCTGTGAGCCTGATGCCATGGCACTCTACCCAGGGGGATAGCTTGAGGCTCCGTCTCAAAAAAAAAAAAAGATTAGTTGGGCATGATGGTGCATGCCTATAGTCCCAGCTACTCAGGAGACTGAGGCGAGAGAATCGCTTGAGCATAGGAGTTTGAGGTTACAGTGAGCTATGATGTTGCCACTGCACTCTACCAGGGATTACAGAGTGAGACTCTATCTCAAGAAAAAAAAAGTCAACTTCTAGAAGAACTCGCAAAAAAAAAAAAAAATAGAATTCAAAATATTTCAGACTATGGATCATTTTGAAGGGATAGAAGAATCCATAAAGGGGAAAACTTAACTCAAGTTTAAAATTTCCATCAAATGAAAAATAAACAGAGTGGGGGAAATATTCACATTATATATTATAGATTAGAGGTTAATGGCTCGGCGCCTGAGGCTCAAGTGGCCAGCCACATACACCTAAGGTGGCTGGTTCGAATCCAGCCTGGGCCTGCCAAACAACAAGGACGGCTGCAACCAAAAAATAGCCAGGCATTGTGGCAGGCACCTGAGGTGCCAGCTACTTAGGAGGCTGAGGCAGGAGACTCGCTTGAGCCCAGGAGTTGGAGGTTGCTGTGAGCTCTGATGCCAGGGCACTCTACCCAGGGAGACAGCTTGAGGCTCTGTCTTGAAAAAAAAAAGTTAATATCTGTTAATCCAGTTCAGAAAAGGAGAAGAGGTATGGAGGTATGGAAGAGGGAGCAGCAGAGTGACTTAAGGTTTCTTTTCTTTTCTTTTTTTTTTTTTTTGACAGAGTCTCACTCTATCACCCGGGATAGAAGGCCATAGCATCATAGCTCACAGCAATCTCAAACTCTTGGGCTTGAATAATCCTCTTATCTCAGCCTCCTGAGTACCTGGGTGCCCACCAGTACACCCAGCTAGTTGTTTTTTTTTTTTTTTTAAGAGACAGAGTCTCACTTTATTTCTGTTGGTAGAGTGCCATGGCGTCACAGCTTATAGCAACCTCCAACTCCTGGGCTTAGGCGATTCTCTTGCCTCAGCCTCCCGCATAGCTGGGACTACAGGCGCCTGCCACAATGCTGAGCTATTTTTTTGTCGCAGTTTGGCCGGGGCTGGGTTTGAACCTGCCACCCTCAGTATATGGGGCTGGCACTCTACTCACTGAACCACAGGTGCCACCCACACCCAGCTAGTTTTTTTATTTTTAGTAGAGATGGGGTCTTGTTCTTGCTTAGGCTGGTCTCAAAATTCTGAGCTCAAGCAATCCATCCATATCAGCCCCACAGAATGCTAGGATTACAGCTGTGAGCCACCTTGCCAGGCCTGAGACTTAAGTATTGATTTGGGTCTCTAGATGTGTCAGTTCCACGTGGGTTTTTTCTGAGTGTGGTGGTACAAGAAAGTAAGTTGTAAGGTAGAGTTACAACTTCTGTTTCTCCTATGCCATACTGCTCTTTTGATATTGAATCAACTTATAATAAAGCATTTTGAATACTGCAGAAGGAAAAAAAACATTTAAAACATTTTTACCTGACCAAGAGAGGATGCTCATGCTTGTACTCCTAGCATTCTGGGAGGCCCAAGAGGGTGGATTGCTTGAGCTCAGGAGTTTGGGACCAGCCTGAGCAAGAGCAAGACCCCATCTCTACTAAAAATAGAAAAAACTGAGGCAAGAGGATTGCTGGAGCCCAGGAGTTTGAGGTTGCTGTGAGCTATGATGCCATGGCACTCTACTAAGGGCTACAAAGTGAGACTCTGTGTCAAAAGAAAAATAAAATAAAATAATAAAAATTATTTAAAAAGCATTATAATCCCATGCGTTACAAACAACTGTGTAATTGCATTTACATAACATTCAGGAAAAGACAAAACCACTGGGAATGATACAGAGGCACCATTGTCAATGGGTGAATGGGTGGAAATATGGGGGAGAATTTTACTACAGAAGGACAAAAGATGACACAAGGTGACTTTCTAGGATGATGGGACTGTTCTTTAACTATATATATACATATATGTACATATATATATATATTTTGAGACAGAGTCTCACTCTGTTACCCTCAGTAGAGTGCTGTGGTGTCACAGCTCACAGCAACCTCTAGTTCTTGGGCTTAAGCGATTCCCTTGCCTCAGCCTCCCAAGTAGTTGGGGCTATAGGTGCCTGCCACAACACCCAGCTATTTTGTTGTTGCAGTTGCTACTGCTGTTTTAACTGGCTGGGGCTGGATTCGAACCCACTACCCTCAGTATATGGGGTTGGCACCCTACCTACTGAACCACAGGTACCGTCTCTGTTTATATATTTGTGAAAAGTCGTAAGTCATAGAATTGCATATCACAGAGAATTTATTATACATTAATAAACCTAACTGGAAAGGAAAAAAAGCTTCCCTGAGTAAATTCAAAGTTGTAAAAATAAATTCATCCACATGAGATAATGCAACGAGCAAAAACACGGATGTGTTCATTATTGACTGAAATCAAAAGTGAAAATTGGGCAGCGCCCTCAGCTCAGTGGGTAGGGCTCCAACAACATACACCAAAGTTGGTGGGTTTGAACCCAGCCTAGGCCAGCTAAAACAACAATGACAACAGCAACAACAACAACAAAAATAAATAGCAGGGCATTGTAGTGGGAGCCTATAGTTCCAGCCACTTGGGAGACTGAGGCAAGAGAATCACTTAAGCCCAAGAGGTTGAGGTTGCTGTGAGCTCTGACACCACGGTCCTAGAGTGATAGCTTGAGACTCTGTCTCAAAAAAAAAAAATTAGCCAGGTGAAGTGGTAGGCACCTGTAGTCCCAGCTACTTGGGAAGCTGAGGCAAGAGAATCACTTAAGCCCAAGTGTTTGAGGGTTACTGTGAGCTGTGATGTCACAGCACTCTACTGAGGGCGACATAGTAAGACCTTGTCTCAAAAAAAAAAAATAGAAATTACAGGCTAGGTGTGGTAGCTCACACCTAATAATCCTTGCACCTTGGGAAGCTGAGGTGGGAGAGTCACTTGAGGCTGGGAGTTGGAGACCAGACTGAGCAATATAGCGAGATTCTGTCTTTACAAAAAATGGAAAAATTAGCCAGGTGTCATAGTATATACCTGTAGTCCCAGCTGCATGGGTCTCCTGAAACCCAGAGTTTGAGGTTGCAATGAGCTATGTGATACTGTTTTGCTTCTTGCTAATGATTAACAATTTTATTTATTTATTAATTACTGAGCCAGAGCCTCACTGTGGCTTGAATAGAGTGTCATGCCATCATAGCTCACAGCAACCTCAAACTCTTGGGCTCAAGTGATCTTCTTGCAGAGTAGCCTCCAGAGGCTCATGGAAGGCTGAGATGAGTGGATTTCTTGAGGTCAGGAGTTTGTTTGAGACCAGCCTGAGCAACAGTGAGACCCCAGCTCTAAAAAAATAAAAAATAGCTGGGCAGGGCGGCACCTGTGGTTCAAAGAGAAGGGCGCTGGCCTCATATGCTAGTGGTGGTGGGTTCAAACCCAGCCCTGGCCAAAAAAACTGCAAAAAAAAAAAGGCTGGGCATTGTGGTGGGCACCTGTAGTCCCAGCTACTAGGGAAGCTGAGGCAAGAGGATCACTTGAATCCAAGAGTTTGAGGTTGCTGTGAGCTAAGTTGGTGCTGCAGCACGCTAGGCTGGGCAACAGAGAGAGACGCCATCTCAAAAAAAAAATTATGTGATATTAATACAATGGAATTATTTTGCATTTGCAATCAAAGGCTCATGAGCTCATGAATTCGAGACAAGCCTGAGACACATGTAGAAAGAAACATAAAATATTTATGATAATATGAACAATAGCAGAATACAAATAGCAAGAAATCATGTTTGTAAATAATCTTCGTGTGGAGGACAACTAGCACGTGCAAGTAGCCGTGCTAAAGCGACGTATTAGAGATGATTCCTAAGTTTGCAAAATTCATTTGCTGTTGTCATGTTGCCATTTCAACAACAAAGAACCCTCATGTAAAACCTTCAAGGTTATGACACGGTGCCTGTGGCTCAAGTGGCTAAGGCGCCAGCCACGTACACCTAAGGTGGCAGGTTCAAATCCAGCCCGGGCCTGCCAAACAACAACGATGGCTACAACCAAAAAAAATAGCCGGGCGTTGTGGCGGGTGCCTGTGATCCCAGCTACTTGGGAGGCGGAGGCAGGAGACTCGCTTGAGCCCAGGAGTTGGAGGTTGCTGTGAGCTCTGATGCCACAGCACTCTACCCAGGGGGACAGCTTAAGGCTCTGTCTCAAAAAAAAAAAAACCTTCAAGATTAGAAGAAATTAGTGTAGAGGAGTCAAGAAGAAATCCCAGATATTATCATGGTACAGTGTAGAATGTTGTTTTCTTGGCCCTTGATATCAGAAACCTCCTGAGAGTCACAATTATGTTGAATAAATCCAAATTATGTAGATTTCCTTTTGTTCTTGCTATAAATGATAACTCTGGTAAAGTTCTTGCAAGAACTTTGGCAAGTAGTTTATGAATCTACTGGCTGACTGATTAAATGTCCAGGGCCTTCTTTTAGTTGTACTTCTTTTTTTCTTTGTTGCCCTCATTAGAGTGCTCTAGCATCATAGCTCACAGCAACCTCAAAACTCTTGGGCTTAAATGATGTTCTTGTCTCAGCCCCCTGAGTAGATGGAACTATAGCCACCTGCCACAACGCCTGCTATTTTTTCTTTTTTTTTTTAAGAGATGGGGTCTCACTCTTGCTCTGGCTGGTTTTGAATTCATGAGCTCAGGCAATCCACCCCTCTTGGCCTCCCAGAGTGCTAGGATTACAGATATGAATTTAGTTGTAGTTTTCACAGTCACAGTGAAAATTTATCACACTGAATTTATCTCTGAAGAAACATCAGAATTCTTAGTACGAATAACACTTTCACTTTAACTGTATATTTTAAGGGGACATTAATTTCTCCAGTATAGGGAACACATCTTTGGGAACTTTTTTCTCCCCCATTAAGAGAATTATAACAACTTTTAAGTAGGTCACAACTCTTAGGGGAAAGACAAGCATGTAATGATCAGCACTCTGGGGAAATTTTCTTAGAAATTTGCCTAATGGGGATGTTTAAATGATGTAGCTTTTTCTTTGAAGTGGGAAAGAGGGAAGGGGAAGGAAGGAGGTGGGGACAGGAGCAAAACCCACAACTTGGAAAACCTGTTCTCATTCTTCCAGGCTCTGGTATTTTCAGAACAAATGGCCTAATATACAGTTTCTGGGTCCTCCTTAACCTTTGGTTTGCCGTATAACCTTGAGAGTAAAGCGTAGTGTCTCTGTGCCTCACTGTTACCATTTTAGGAGGAATGAAAAGTTCTTACTCTGCTCCTTCTCCCAGCATGTTGGGTGGGAGGTTTAGAGTGTGCTACTATTTATGCACACTCTGTGCTCTTTTTCCTAAGGACATCTGAATTTTTTGGCAGACCTTCCAGCCACCAGGAAATGTCTAAGTTTAAAAAAGGAATGAGGGGGGCCAGGTGTGGTGGCTCACGCCTGTAATCCTAGCACTCTGGGAGGACAAGGCGTGTGATTGCCTGAGCTCACAGGTTCAGGATCAGCCTGAGCAAGAGCAAGACCCTGTCTCTAAAACATAGCCAGGCATTGTGGTGGGTGCCTGTAGTCCCAGCTACTCAGGAGGCTGAGGCAAGTGAATTGCTTGAGCCCAAGAGTTTGAGATTGCTGTGAGCTATGACACCAGAGCACTCTACCAGAGAGAGAGAGAAAAAAAAGGAATGAGAGGCTGAGCACAGTAGTTCACACCTGTACTAGCACTTTGGAAACTTGAGGTGGGAAGATTGCTTGAGGTCAGGAGTTTGAGAGCAGGCTGAGCAAGAGTGAGACCCCATCTCCATAAAATTTTGAAAAATTAGCTGCTTGCAGTGGTGTGAGCCTATAGTCCCAGCTACTTGGGAGGCTCAAGTAGGAAGATCACTTGAGCCCAAAAGATAGAGGTTGCTGTGCACTATGATGATGCCACTGCACTCCAGACTGGGTGACAGATGGAGACTTGTCTCCACCCCACACCAAAAAATATGAGGGCTGGGCGAGGTGGCTCAGGCCTGTAATCCTATCACTCTGGGAGGCCAAGGTGGGTGGATTGTCTGAACTCACAGTTTCCAGACCAACCTAAGCCAGAGCAAGACTTTGTCTCTAAAAAATAGCTGGGCATTGTGGCAGGTGCCTGTAGTCTCAGCTACTCCGGAGGCTAAGGCAAGAGAATCACTTTGAGACCAGGAGTTTGAGGTTGCTGTGAGCTGTGACTCCACGACACTCTACCAAAGGCAACAAAGTGAGACTCTGTCTCAAAAAAAAAAAAAAAATGAGGATGTGGGGACATAGGTATTGTGGTATAATGGAAACTCCCATACACAAAACTCTCTGTGTGAACTCATGTATATGGGTGGAGAGGGATGGAGACAGAAAGAAAGATTATACTTGAATCAACCCTGAATCAGTAATCTTTGGATTATTAAACAAAGTGTCAATTTGTTTAATAGATGATTCAGATATAATAATTTTCATTTTTAGGGAAGGAGCATTAATATTTACTAAGCGCATACTCTAGGACAGGTCCTTTCATGTATATCATCTTCGTCAACCCTTGACAACTCTGTGAAATGAGTATTGTTATTCTCATTTTTTTCTGATTTTGAGAGAGTTACTACAATTCAGAGATTTGAACATAACCAGGATTTGGGTGGCACCTGTGGCTCAGTGAGTGGGGCCCTGGCCCCATATGCTGAGGGTGGTGGGTTTGAGCCCAGCCGCAGTCAAATTGCAACAAAAAAAATAGCCAGGTGTTGTGGCTACTCTGGAGGCTGAGGCAAGAGAATTGCCTTAAGCCCAGGAGTTGGAAGTTGCTATGAGCTGTGATGCCACAGCACTCTACCAAGGGCAAGAAAGTGAGATTCTATCTCTAAAAATAAAAAACATAACCAGGATTTTATGTAGAAAGCAGAGAAGAATTTGAACTCATCTTGCTTTCACACCAAAACTCATGCTCTTATCATGTCCCCATGTCAAAGTAGACTTAGATTCAAATTACAACTGTCATACTTATTAGCTATGTGACCTTGGGCAAGTTTTTTAACTCCTCTGAAGCTCAACTGCCTTATATTAATATAAGGATAATGACAGAAAATGAAATTGTTAAGGGGATTAGAATTTATACCTCAGGGTTTGGGGGTTGCAAAAAACAGAAATATAAAGTCTAGGGCTAACTTTAGGGAAAAGTGGAAAGAATTTACTAGAAAAATATGAATTAGCTGACATAAATGAACAAAGAGGGCCTGGCATGGTGGCTCATGCCTGTAATCCTAGCATTCTAGGACGCTGAGGTGGGAGGATTGCTTGAGCTCAAGAGTTCAAGACCAGACTGAGCAAGAGCAAGATCCTATCTCAACAAGAAATAGAAAAAAATTAGCCAGGTGTGGTGGCAGGTGTCTGTAGTCCAGCTCCTCAGGAGGTTGAGGCAGGAGGATCACTGGAGCCCAGGAGATAGAGGTTGCAGTGAGCTATGACACTATTGCACTCTAGCCTGGGTGACAGAACAAAACTCTTTCTCCAAAAAAACAAAGACAAAACAAAACCAAAAGGTCAGCACAGTGGCTCACATCTGTAATCCTAGCACTCTGGGAGACTGAGGTGGATAGATGGCTTGAGCTCATGAGTTCGATATGAACTTGAGCAAGAGTGAGACCCCTGTATCTACTAAAAACGAAAAACTGAGGCAAGAAGATCACTTGAGCTCAAGAGTTTGTGGTTGCAGTGAGGTGTGATGCCACGGCACTCTACCAAGGGTGACAAAGTGAGTCTCAAAACAAAAACAAAAATGAACAAAACACAGTCAGGTCTTGGGAAAGATAAAAACTACAGTAGCTAAGAGGAGTTAGAGAATAGAGAGGTAACTGGTTTCCCTTTTCGTGGTATTCTTGACTGGATCAATCAGCTGCGATTTCTTTCAGTTCTGTGTCTCTTTGCTTAACATTTAAATTCCAGGAAGAGAGGTCAGACCGCACTAGGCTGGGCCATGTTCCACCTGCCTTGTGGATAGAGAGCAAGGTGCCTTGGTGCACATGCCTACCTGTAGGGCAGTGCAGGGAGTGGGCAAAAACAGTTCCCACAGGAGAAGATGTAGGTCCTGCTGTAGGGCCTAGCACTCGTGCTTGGCAGGAAAAAGCTGCAGATGTCCCTGCCCAGGACCCAGCACATTGTGGCTCCATAAATGCTTATTTTGGTTTCACATCACCTCCTACAAGGTGGTATACCTAGACCAGTAAATTGCAGTGTAACAGTGCATCTTGAAATCCTATCTCAATGCTGTGTGTGTGTCCTGTTACGACAAATATAGAAGATGGTATTTGAACAGCACCCTGGGGTGAGCTGACACAATGCTTCTGCAAGCAAGCGAAGGCTGATTAGGAGGTTCTGGCACTTCCCGGCAGCTCTGGGAGCTAAGGGTATCCATACATCACATCCATTAGTGACCCAGAGGTGGGAAAGCTCACTTTCTCCGGTAGAATTTTCGGCAGCCTGCCACTCCCTTCCCCTACCTTCTCCTCCCTTCCCCCTGGAGTGTTTAATGAGCCTCCCAGAAGGCCTGGGGAGTGGAGTCAGCAATAGTATCTCTGCCTGGACTCCACCCATTGTCAACTGTCTTCTGTCCACTCCTTAGGGCTTCATAGGCAGGAATTTAAGATTTTCAGGAAATAAAAGTAACTTCTTATCTCCATGGGATTAGAGACATCTGGCCCAAGGTGCCTAGACTATCTTAGAGGCTTTATTTTTCTGCATACTTGTCAGTTTCAGTATTGATTATTAAGGTCAATGATTGTGCTGTGATACACCGCCTGGAGGCATAGTGCTACTCTTGTTGCTTGTAGAGTGGGTTTTCAAACAGGGCAAAGGCGACACTGAAGACTTGGGTGATATCAGGGAGTTATTCAGAGGTCCTAAATGATTATGAAAGAGATAAGGGTGTTCTTCTTGATTCTTTTTCTTTTTTTTTTTTTTTTTGTGTGTGTGGGCTGTTGTTTTAATATTTTATTTTGTTCTTCTTACAAAAGTAGGTTCCATGCTCCATCCTCTCCCCAAATAGAAAAGCACAAATAAGCAAAAAGATAATTCAAAACACCCAGATCTCCACCCATGCCTCTATTCATTCAGATGTTAACGAGTTAGTATTTATCCTTCCAAATTCCCTTTCTTTCAAACTCTGAGCTGCTTCTTCCCCAAGACAGTGAAGTGCTTCTCCTGAAAAGTTCCTGAAGTGGGGTAGAAAGGCTGCCCCTTCTCTGTGAGTGGGAACTACTGTGTTTCCCCGAAATAAGACACTGTCTTATACTTATTTTTTTCTCAAGAAGACACACTAGGGATTGTTTTCGGGGGATGTCTTCCTCTTCACAAGGAAATGCATGGTGTGGCTATGCAGATACGAGGCATAGCCACACCCATCACTAGGTCTTATTATCAGGGTAGGGCTTATTTTTAACAAATGCATAGAAATCTTGCTAGCGCTTATTTTTTGGGTAGACCTTATTTGCGGGGAAACACAGTAAGACAAGAAAAAAGGCTCACTTTTCTTTTTTTGGAGACAGAGTCTTAAGCTGTTGTCCTGGGTAGAGTCCCAAGGCGTGATGGCTCACAGCAACCTCCAACTTGGACTCAAGTGATCCTCTTGCCTCAATTTTTCTATTTTCAGTAGAGACAATGTCTTGCTTTTGCTCAGGCTGGTTTTAAACTCGTGAGCTCAAGCAATCCACCTGCCTTGGCCTCCCAGAGTGCTAGGATTACAGGTGTGAGCCACCACACCTGACCAGGAGACTTACTTCTTGGAATTCCTTTTTTCATCTCCCCATGATGAAATCCTACTTTTTTTTGAAAGACCACTTGAATACCCCCTCTCCCATAAAACTTATCTGTGAGATAGAAACCTTCTAGTCTCAGGAGATGGTGCTTTCCACCTCACAAAGACTCTCTATCCATGTCTCACTTTCACTGTACTATTGTTAGCTACTTGAGGTCAGATCCTGTCTAACTGTTGCTGGTACAGCTCTGAGCACCCAGACGAGTGCCTCACCCATCTCGGACACCCAGGGAGGAATGAATGAAAAAGAATCAGAGATTCAAATCAAATAGAAGTTCACATGATCTCAAATGTGAATAAAGAAAAAGATTGCTCTTTGGAGTCCTGTGTATGCCCTTACGAGGTGGAGGACAAAGGACTGTTTGACATGTTTCCCTTCCCTACAAAAGGTGGATCCCTTTGGATGTGTCTTTTCTTAAACTGAAAATGCCAATTTGTATGCCAGTGGTTTCGGGTTTGTTAGGTCCATTCTGAGGCTTTATCAGGGCATCTTCTGTCATTATTCTATTTCCTAAATGTGTAGTGTCATATGCTCTCTCCCCTTCCCCCCACCCCTGCTTTCCTTCTGTGTGTTTTCTTTTATAATTGAAAACAGAGCTGTGTAAAATAAGTCATACTCAAATAGAAACCAATTGGGCTGAACTTGGCCTTTGCCACATGTAATTTTGTAGCTACCGATTTTATTTTGAAGAGCAGTATGTTTGAGGAGTGGAGGAAGGTGTAAGATTGGTGAGATTGATGGCTTCTTCCCTGCTTCACTGCAAAGGGAACCAATCATTAGGGTAAATTTACTTGTCTTAGTTCCGCAATGTATAGTGTTTACTTCTCTCCGATGCAGGGCACAGAGCCCTAAGGCTTGTGCTCAAAAATCTAAGTCTTCTGTTTGTGTGTATGAGTTTGGTTTTTTGTTTGTTTGATTTTTTTTTTGTAGCTTTCTCTTAAATATAGCTGCACGTGAGGACAAAAGTCCAGAAAAAAACCCTGTTGGCAAAATTTGCTGTTTCCTGGAGGCTTTCAAAAACTCAGTCTGAATGGGCTTAGGGAAGAATCTTCCGGCAAGTTATAGCAGGGCTCTAGGAATCTCTGTTTTGATGATGATTATGATGTGGTGATTCTAGATTTCATTTTCTGGTGGCTTTGGTGACTAGAGACGTCCTTCACATAGTCTCATCTAGTTTTTGCCTGGTTTCACTACACAGAATTTCTGGCTACTACAGAACATACATATGCCAGTGAGATAGGGGAAACACCTCCCAGTTTTTTGCCATAGTATTATGAAAAATTGAGACAGAAGTAGATTTGCAATTTTGTCAAGTTGTATTTAATTTCCTTCCTCTTGGCAGGGTAAAAACTTGTAGTAAAATATGTATCTAATTTTCTACCCTCACTATAAGATGTTAGCCTAGAGATCAACCCCAGAACCCAGGATGTCATTTTCCAGCCCTGGGACATCCCAATCCATGGATGCCCTTAACTTTCTTCTGGAAGACTGAGTTGGTCCCAAATCAGTGTAGAAGGACATGAACATCACCCTTTCATATCCCATGTCTTCAGTTAGTGCATATGACAACGGATGCAGCCCGGGAATCAAATCAACCCCCACATTCCTCCTTGACTCTTTTCTCCTATAGATGGGTAGGATGGCAGGGCATCCAGGGAGCTGCTAGGTGACATGTGACTTGGGAGTTCATTGGAAGTACCTTAAAGCTGAACCCCATGGGGGTTATGATAAACAGAACTGAGGGCAGTCATGTATGTAATATCTGGACTGCTTGGAAGGAATGGACTGAGTCCTACTGGACCATGGAATCCATTCACTGCAAGTGTCTCAGTTAGCATCCTCTGCTTTGCCAGCTAGTGACAGAAAGCTGAGCCAACCTGGTTTACATTAAAAAAAAAGGGGGGGGAATTGATTTTCTTACCTAACTGGCTCCCCAGGAGGCTTCATCTGCGGCTCACAGATGTGAGGAGACCTAGCTTTCCTCTCTCTATTTCTAAACTCCTCCACTTCAGAAAGGCTGAGCATGGCTGCCAGCAGCTCCCAGAGCCACCTGCATTCCACATCAAGTCCAGAGAGGGTTGTGGCCAATCCCAACCAAACCATACCCAAACTGGGAATGGGGGAGCAGGGAATTTTTCAATATACTATAATAATTAAAACATTGAGATAATTGTTTTTCATCTGTAAAACTGGCAAGGATTACAAAGAAGAAGTGAAATGCCCAGGACTGTTGAGGGTTCAGACAAATTGTTCCATTTGTTGCTTGCTGGTAGGAATGTAAACTGGTGGAAACTTCCTGAAAGACGATTTAGCAATGTATGTGAGACATTTTAAAAATGTACATACTCTTTGACCAAGCAATTCTATTTCTAGAAATATTAGGAAACAATCATAAATATTTACATTTATGGATAATACTTGAAGTTTCAAGTTGCTCAGACTGGTCTTGAACTCCCATGAGCGAGACCCTCGTCTCTAAAAATAGATAGGCGTTGTAGTGGGGGCTTGTAGTCTGAGCTACTTAAGGAGGCTGAGGCAAGAGGATTGCTCAAGCCCAAGAGTTGGAGGTTGCTGTGAGCTATGATGATGCCACAGTACTTCCTCCAGGGTGACAAAGTGAGACACTGTCTCAAAAAAAAAAAAAAAGAATATATAGTGGCATGAGAAAACTCCTAACATATCCTATTAAATAGAAAAGTAGATGGCAAAGCGGTTTGGTCAAATTTTTTTTTGGCCAAGGCTGGGTTTGAACCCACCACCTCTGGCATATGGGGCCAGCACCCTACTCCTTGAGCCATAGGCACTGCCCAAGTTTGGTCAAATTTTATTAAAAAGTTACATACATGCGGTGGCTCACACCTGTAATCCTAGCACTCTGGGGGGTGGACTGCCTGAGCTCACAAGTTCAAGACCAGCCTGAGCCAGAGCCAGACCCCCCATCTCTAAAAATAGCCAGGTGTTGTGGCTGGTGCCTGTCTTCCCAGCTACTTGGGAGGCTGAAGCAAGAGAATCACTTGAGCCTAAGAATTTGGGGTTGCTGTCAGCTGTAACGCCATGGCACTCTACTGAGGGCAACAAAATGAGACTCTGTCTCAAAAAGAAAAAGAAGAGCTTATACATTTCACAAGGGGATGGGATCTTGTCATGCACTTTCTGAGGAGCCTCAGGCTGATTCATTTCTTACCAATGTGGGTCTGATGTTTATCACCATCCACTCAGTAAGTAGAAGTATCCTGCTCAACCCATCAGGATAACCCCACACAACCTAACAGTTCTTTGCTTGTAGTGAGTGCTCAATAAACGTTTGAAGGCATAAATAAAGCAGTCAGATAAGCAGAGACATTTTAGAGCTCTCTGGGGATAAGAAAAGACAGGAGAGCTATGGGAGTGAGAATTAACTGGATAGTCCAGGGCTGAGCCAGGCAATGAGCAACTCAGGAGTATTGGCTTCAGAATTACATTGTTCAGGTTGCTTAGTCAATATGAAGTTTGCTGCCCCCACACAATTTTGCTAGCATATCTACCCCTGTGAGGATGTCCACAGTTTAAAAAGAATGAAATCATTAGCCCATCATTTTCAGGGCTGTGCCACAACTCTCATTAGAGCAGGATATTTTACTAAACACCAAGTTGAGAACTTTGCCAAACTGATTGGCAGCAGCACTGTACACAGAAGTCCCTTCTTTGTAATCACCAGGCTGACTCTAAGCACCCCAAGGAGTTCCATCAAGCAGCGGAGAGCAGTTTTTGTGGCCCTTTGCTATTGAATTTTGCAGAAATGTCAAAGGCACAATCTCATTGGCAGTATATAACCAACAAACTACTAAAAAGTCCACAGTGCTTCTCACTCTTCATAAGTCTTCATTGACTTGCTTTCTGCCCCATTGTAAGCACTTCTTGTGCTATACTCCCTAAATGCCATGGCTTTTGCTATTCTGTATTTGTTTCCTTGTTGCTTATAATTGTTCTCTAGTTGTTACATGTAAAAAGATTGCCTTTCACTCACCCAGCAAGGACTGCAGTGGAAAGAATGTACAACTTGGAAAACTAGGCACCATGATTTACCAGCCTTGTTCCTTTAGCCAAACTGCTCATGGTCTCTGAGCTGTAGTTTCCTTCCTTGTCTGTAAACAAATGAATACTAACTCTCCTCACATGACTGTTTTGAAGCAGAAATGATATTAGAGGTATAGAAACAACTGTAAAACAGGATATAAGTGTATGATTTATCTTTTGTATGAAATGCTGTAGATTTTCAAGAACTTTGGAGATAGTCTTGCATTGTGGGGTTAGGAGAGTGAGACCTCTATGTACACTTGGGAAAATCAGTTTCTCTAAGCCTTAAGATAATAATGAAACTTCATAGAGTTGATATGAGGGTGAAATAAAAGAGTGCATGCAAAGCACTTTTCGACAGTACCTAGCACCTAGTAAGGCCTTAATAAATGTAAGCTGCTGCTGCTGCCTTCTAGTGAGAGAAGGAAATATGTCAATAAGAAATGTATATTGGGGCACAGAGCATGGAAAATTAGGGTTATGTTGGGCCAGACACAGCATAGAAATGGGAGCTCTATAAGCTGGCAGCTTCTGGCATTCAATCTGGGAAGCCTTCATGGAAGAACTGGACTTTTTGGAACTCTTTGGATTAAAGTTGGAAGATGAATTTTCTGGTTGGAAGTGGATCTGTTAGAAAAGTTATCCCAACCCAACCACCTGATATAATGTAGAAGCAGGTTGAGTGAGGGTGGGGTGACCAGATGATAGAAGGTGGGAAAGTCTGAAATAAAGAAGGTAAGAAGGTTGGTCTAAAACTCGGTAGCCAAAATGCAAGCCTTGCTGCCCTGTGTAAAGCTCTAAAACAAAGCAGACTGGGCTCCCAAGGAGTGTTTGGAAGGTCTCCAGGTTAACATGTAGTGGGCCTGAAAGGACAATAGGCCACGCATAGTTGAATGGTGTATTATAGGATTGAGATAGGGACAAGCACTTTAGCAGCTCTAAGGAGGGGTGACGAGTGGGATTTGTTTCTGAAAGCAGGAATGCTGAATAGTGCAACAGGTGAATGAATTATTAATTGAAGCTTTGTCTGATTGTGAGGAGGAAGGGAGAAGGAAGAGGAAGAGTGACTCTTAGAGGAGTAGAAATTTTGAGACACTCAGCAGTTAGGGGTTGTCTCTATACGGAAGAAGAATGCTCTTCTTTAAGAGATGAAAGACCCAGAAAGAACGTTGCATTTGCCTTTACAAAAAGTGGGGTTGGTATTGTCACTAAAAGATTTTGGTGTCAGAAAGTCTATCTTTTGACCAAAGTTTTATAAGATGGTGGTTCATGCACCGAATTGAAAAATATATGTAGATAATTGGTGATCCCGTGCAAAGGGTGATAGGCTCACAAATCTGAGAAAGGTCATTAGAGATCAACTGCAGTCCAATCAATATCCTCGTTGGACTGGATGAGGAAACTGAGGCTAAGTGTTGGAGTTACCTGTTCAAGGTCAGGCATATATATCTTGTTCAATTCTTACTATATTTTCTTTTAGCTCCCTTCTCCAAAAATTTGTAGTTCCCTTAATCTCTTTGTTTCCCATCTGCCTGGGGTTAGACAGAAAGTCCTCATTATGTTTTCTGGCGGCTAGAGCGCAACAAGCAAGTCCCCTTTAAACGCCTCCTCTCTTCTGGCCATCTGGCAAGCTTTGCTTTGCCCACCGTGTTCCCCCATTGGCCATTTCGTGTGGCTTCTCGCCCCCTTCCAATATTCCCAGCCAATCAACTCTTCCCTTTCTTATTCCGGCGGTGTTTAGTGGACTGTACCATATGGACCGTGCGGGGGTCGGAGAGGAGAGAGGGCGTGGCGACTGCTTATTTCTTTAGCTTTTGCATATGATCCATGAAATTCTGGGAAAATCTAAACATGCACGTAGCAACGGCGTTACTGAGACGAAAGCCGTGTGCTAGACCCAAAGGCACACTGAGATGGCCCACCCCCGAGGTCGGGGTCTCATGGTTGGGCCTGGACGGCTGCAGCCCCCGCCCTTCCATGTGCCCGCCCAGCCACCGGTGGCGGCGCCGCTGCTCCTGCTGCTGCTGCTGTTGCTCGCGCCGGACGCTGCGGACTGGCGCGTTGGGGCCGTGTGGCTGTGGGTCCCGGAGCGGGGCTGGGCGGCCCGCGCGGGTTGCCGGACGCCGGGGCCGAAGGAACACAACAGCATGAGGCGGAGGTGAGGACTGGGCTTCGCGTCCGCGTCCGGCCCAACCGCCTCTGAGGAGCCGCATCCCAGCGGCGCCTAGAGCGCTGGGCTCCGAAGCCCAGGCTGGACCCCAAGGGTGGCTGTGGAGCGGACAGTAGCTCGCCGCGCCGACCTGTGGCTGAAGACCTCCCGCCTGGGCAGCCCTCAGTGCTACGGCCGCGCCGTGGGCACCTGGCGCCTCCTTCCGGCAGCCCCTTCTAGCCGGTTCGCTGGCGGGCTGAGGCGACCGCGAGGAAGCCCCCTTCCGGGCCCGCGGCCCTCGCCAGCCCTGTCCTTGACCTCAGGGGTTGGAGGTGCGGGCGGGTTTGGCGAGCGGGTCCGAGAATTCCTGGGCAGACTGGCGCCGGGGAAGCCGAGGGGGCTCCCGCTCTTAGTGGGGGTCGGGAGAGTGCTGGGGAGGCTTCTGGGGTGGGGCAGAGGCGGCTCGTATGGACCCGGGTCCTTAGGTCCATCCTGCCGCTGGAGCCCCAACCTTTGGTGGGACCCTGTCCCCTGGTCCGGGTCTGGAGCCTGGCGTGCGCCGTGAACGTGAGTTGATGGGGCCGTTATGGCAGGTGACCCCGAGAGAGCCCAGGAATGTTTTTAAATTTCTGGTAGTGGTGGTGGTAACTGAGTGAGGTGATAGCAGCCACGCACGGCTCTTATCTAAGGGCCGCCTCCTTCCCTGCCTGCCCGACAAGCTGGTAGCACTGTTGGAGGGCTCCGTGGTATGTTGGAAATTAGGTTTAGAAATCACCTTGAGGATCCCTACCCAGATCGGGGCTTGTCTGGTGTTAGCAGAAAGCCAGACGTAGTAAGAGCCTCAGCTTTGCAGGTTTCTGGGTTTCTGACTTGTCAGCTTGGGGCGGATGGCATCGTCCGCTGTTTTGACAAGTGTGTGTTGGGAGAAAGGGGTCTCTCAGGTCTCCCAGGCAGGCAGGCCCTCTGTACTGCATCCCAGTAAGGCGGCATAGACCATCCCTGTATCTTGTCTGATCTCTGTTTTGAGTCTGAACGCAAAGTATTTCCAAGAATACAAACCACATTCACATTTCTTTTAATCTTGATATTTAATGAAGGCATTAATTGTAGTTTGCAAGAAATGGGTCAGTGCAGAAGAATGGATGTGAACTGTGGACAGTGTTTTTGTTTTGTTTTGGTGAGATGGAGAGAATGGCATTTAAATATCAGGACCCCAAAGTGCATATTTATCCATCTGACAGTTTGCTACATAGACAATCATTTAAGTTGATGGCTTGTACCTTATAGGTGAGAATGAGTTAAGTTTTATGGTAAGAAACACATCTTACTATAAATCCCTGCAGCCAGCAGGGAAGCTTCCCTTTCTCACGCTGGCCACACAGATGCCAGTTCATCTTGTGGTCACCTTCTGTGAGTACATCTTTGAAGGGCCTTTAAGAGAATATTATAAATTCTATATTTGATTGCTAAATGTGCTACTCAGGTCAGAAATTCGATTGAGATTGTTTTACCCCTACAGTGAGCTTTTTTTTTTGCTCCAGGTTGTAAAAGTTTTTAATCTTTTTAACAGTGTATTAAATAGCATGAGTTAATTTCAGAATTATGGGAAAGACATGGTTTGGGTATTCCTCTTGTAAAGAATATTTCAAAACCTGGATGTGTCCTCAGCCAAGGCTCTTTTTTGTGTTTACAACACAAACACTGAAATGTGTAAAACTGGACTGCAGATTATGACTGCCCCCTACTTGCTCACCCATTTGGGATGATCCACATTTAGTAGTGTTTATTTCATGGTGTTACCAGGTGTGGGAGAGAAAATGGGCTTTGGAAATAATGTATGTAAAGTAATTAGCACAGTACTTAGTGTATAGTAGATATTCAATAAGTATATGTAAATTTTTCCTTTCCTCCTTGGGTTTGAGACACCTGGGGATGATGAAATTGGATTCAGTTTTGGTTGCACGCACCATTTATAAATTGGGAAGATTAGCACCTCTCATTCTTCTACTCCAACTTCCAGCTCTGGACATTCTTTTTTTGGAGATGGAGCCTTAAGCTGTTGCCCTGGGTAGAGTGCCGTGACGTCCCAGCTCACAGCAACCTCCAACTCCTGGGCTTAAGTGATTCTCTTACCTCAGCCTCCCAAGTAGCTGGGACTACAGGCGGCCACCACAATGCCTGGCTATTTTTTGGTTGTAGTTGTCACTGTTGTTGGGCGGGCCTGGGCTAGATTCGAACCCAGTAGCACAGGCAGCTACAGGCAGCTGAGCTCCAGCTCTGGACATTTAAAGGTTGATTAAAAATGAAACTCATGGCTCGGTGCTTGTGGCTCAACCGGCTAAGGCGCCAGCCACTTACACCTAAGGTGGCGGGTTCGAATCCCCAGCCTGGACCTGCCAAAAAAAAATTTGGGCTGCAACCAAAAAAAAAAAAAAAAAAAATAGCCGGGCGTTGTGGCGGGGGACAGCTTGAGGCTCTGTCTAAAAAAAAAAAAAAAAAAACCAGCTCTGCCAGCATCCTTTTGCTCAAAAACCCTCCACGACTCCCAGTGGACCTCAGGAT
>CAUYTI010164544.1:0-15992 GCA_963575145.1 Galago senegalensis
CGCCTGTGGTCCCAGCTACTTGGGAGGTGGAGGCAAGAGACTCGCTTGAGCCCAGGAGTTGGAGGTTGCTGTGAGCTGTAATGTCACGGCACTCTACCCAGGGGGACAGCTTGAGGCTCTGTCTCAAAAAAAAAAAAAGAACATTTCACATAAGAGCCACCCTCTTAACACAATTTTAAGTATACAGTGCAGTATTGTTAACTGTAGGCACTACGCTGTATAGAAAATCTCTAGGATTTGTTCATCTTGTGTAACAAAAACTTTGTACCCTTCTAATATCTCCCCATTTTCTCCTGCCCCTGGTTCTGGGCAACTATTACTTTACTCTTTTCTTTCATGAGTTTGACTGTTTTTGTTGTTGTTGTTGTTGTTGTTTGTTTGTTTGTTTAGCAGGCCCAGGCTGGGTTTGAACCCACCAGCCCCGGAGCATGTGGCTGGCACCCTAACCACTGAGCTGTGGGCGCCCAGCCAGTGAGTTTGTCAGTTTTAGACTGATCATGTACATGGCTGTTTATCACACTACATATTTGTCTTTCTGTGTTTGGCTTATTTTGATTGGCATCGTACCCTCTGGTTTTATCCATATGGTGCCAGTGACACGATTTCTTTCCTTTTTAAAGGTTGAATAGTATTCCCTTGTGTAGGCATACCACATTGGCTTTAACTGTTCATCTGTCCATGAAAATTTAGGTTGTTTCCATGTCTTGGCTATTGTGAATAAGGCTCCAATGAACATGGGAATTCTTGTCATGGATGTGTCTTCAACATACTGATTTCATTTTCTTTGGATATATATATATATACCTAGAAGTGGGATGTTGGCTCATCTACTCCTTTGAGCCACAGGTGCTGCCCTGGTATTTTGAACATTTTAATAATATTCTTCTGATTCATGAGCACTATAAATGGAATGTCCTTCCATCTATTTGCATATGCTATCATTCCTTTCATCAGTGTTTCATAGTTTTAGGGTACACGTTTTTTATTTCACTAGTTAAGGGTACAAGTCTTTTATTTCACTACTTTATTCCTAAGTATTTGATTTTCTCTGACTCTATTGTAAATGAAATTGTTTCCTTAATTTCCTTTTTGGATAATTCATTGTTAGTATATAGAAAAACAATTGATTTTTGTACATTGATTTTGCACGCTGGAACTTTGCTGAATTTGTTAGTCCTAATGATTTTTTTTCCTGTGGCGTCTTTAGGGTTTTGAACATGTAAGAGCACATAGTCTCCAAACAGAGATAATTTACTACTGTCTTTCAATTTGGATGACTTTTTTTTTCTTGCCTAATTGCCCGACTAGGACATTCAGTAGTATGTTGAATTGAAGTGGCAATGGTGGCTATCCCTGCCTTGTTCTGGATCTTAGAGGAAAAGCTTTCAGTCTTTTGCCTTTGAGTATAATGTTAGCTACTGGCTTTGTATATATGGCCTTTATTGTGTTGGAATAAGTTCTTCTATACCTAACTTATTGAGCATTTTTATCATGGGTGTTGAATTTTCTCAAAGTCCTTTTCTGTATATATTGAGATGATTGCTTGATTTTTAGCCTTCCTGGGTTAGTATTGTGTTATCACATTGATTTATTTGCATATGTTGAGCCATCCTTGTATCCCAGGGATATATTCTACTTAGTCATGGTGTCTGATCCTTTGAAGATGCTGTTGAATTTGGTTTGCTACTATTTTGCTGAAAATTTTTGTATCTGTGTCCATCAGGGATATCAGTCTGCAGTTTTCTTTTCCTGTGGTGTCTTTGTCTGGCTTTGATATCAGATGATTCTGGCCTCATAAAAATTTAGATGTGTTCTTTTGCTCATTGAAATTCTACTCATTGTTTGGTAGAATTAGAACTTTCCATGAAACCTTTTTTGATTCTTCCCATTGGAGCAGGAGAGATAGAGGCAGAGACTCTGCCTAGGGACTTCTGTGTTATAGAAGCCATAGTAGAGGAGCCAAGACCATTTCCTATCTCCAAGGCACAGGTAGGACCTAAGTCGATGTTTACTAATAAGGATGATGAACAAGTCCCAAACTTGCATCCTTCTGACTTGAAACCATTGGTAATGAGTCTCAGGTCAGGCTCTAGGCTGGCCAAGCCTTAGACACTAGGCCTCTCAATAGAATTTTAAACAGTTGAAGTTAGTAGGATTTTTTTTCATCATCTACAAGCTGGGGAAATATGAGGCCCAGGCAGGTGGATTGCCTGAGCTCAGGAGTATGAGACTAGCCCGAGCAAGAGTGAGACCCTGTGTCTACTAAAAACTAGAAATACTAGCTGGGTGTGGTGGTAGGTGCTTGTAGTCCCAGATACTCAGGGAGGCTCAGGCAAGAGGATCCCTTGAACCCCAGAGTTTAAGATTCCTGTGAGCTATGATGCCACGGCACTCTAGTCTGGGGCAACAGAGTGAGACTCTGATTCAAAAAAATAAAATAAAAATAAGAGCTGGGAAAAAATGTAGACGTAAAGGTATTAGGCAAGTCCAGAGATGACTGGCTCAAGCCTGATAATGGGGGCTCCAACCGTGTCACCAGGCAGACTCCCATCTCTGCTTTGCCACCTCCAAAGCACAACTATCCTTGAGTCACTTCGTAGGCTACAATGGCTGCAGGTGCACCAGCTACCAGATATTTATGCCGGGTCATACAGGGTGAAAAAGGGGGAGGCATGCCTTCTTTTTCAAAAGTCTCATACGACACTTCCATTTACATCTTCTTGGCCAGAACATAGTCACCTAGCTATACTAAGGTTCAAAGGAGTCTGGGAAATATTATTACCCAAACACTGGTGTCCTGTTATAAAGAGAAAGGTGGGAACAACGGTTGCTGGCTTAGGCAACATGTGGTAGTCCTTGTCACAGCCGGAAGGCTTTGTCAGCAGGTAGTGTTACTTGAATGGTTCTCACCTGAAGGGACGTATAAGATAGAATAAGCATTTCTGGGGGTGACAGTGGAGTGAGGGGGGAGTGTCAGTGTCATCATCACATAGAAATCCACCTGGAGCCCTGGGATGTGGCCTACCCTGCACTGCAGTCATCAAGGGCCTGCTGCATCGTGCTCTAAGTGCCTTTCTTTGGACCCTGCCTTGATGCAGACCTTACCTAACCCTACCTCCAAACTGTGGCAGACTGATTTCCAGAAGGCTTCTGAGTACTTCAGGCTTTTTTGGTTGTATTTCTCAAAGTGCTTCACGTAGGTACACAGTTCTGTTTTCTTCTTACCAAAGCCCCATTTAGTAGTGACAGGTGATGGTTACTGATGTCGCTAGAAGCTGTGTAAGGGCTGAACATTCTCATGCACCTCCTCTTACTTCATTCTCACAATGACGGGAAGAGCCCGGAACTGCTGGAAGCCCATTTTTCAGATGAAAACGTGGAGGCTTGGAGAGGTGAAGTGCCTTGCTGGAGGTCACACAGAACACAGTGGGAATCTGAACCCAGTTCTTTTTGATTCTGAAGCCCTGGTTCCTTCACCATAGGGCTAGAGTGGCTTTTATTTCTATTTGAAAATTGAGAAAAAGATGCTCTAAGACAGTTTAAGTGACTTGGAAAAGGTTATAGACCAAGCGGGTGGCGATACTCACATCAGGACCCCACTTCTCAGCCCTCTGAGCACACGTGTGCCAAGTCGACTGCTGCAGCCTCGATTGCCTTTATATCCCTGCCCCCTCCGCACTGTCTCCAACCTGGAGGCATCTGGCTAATCAAGCCCAAGGAAGGATTTGTGAGGTGTCTCAGGGAGGCTGCAGACTTAGCAGGAGGGAGGGAGAAGCGTCTTTTGATTTGTAAGATGAACCCTTTGATCTGAAAATCAATAGGTGTAAATTGGTTAGACCCAGGAGGCCTTTCCCTGCCAGGCCCTCCTGCAGGAGTTCTTGAACTTGCCACTGCCTCCAGGAAGGGTCCTGCAGTGGCCCCTGTGGAAAAGCAGCCCTGCAGTGGAGTTATTCTGCCGTAGCACCAGACAGGCAGTTTTGCTTTATCTGTCTGTCTGTCTGTTTGTTTGTTTTGTTTTTTGGGCTGATTCCAGCCCCTGGTATGGCTTTGGTATCTTCTTTGCTGTGGCAGAGGAAGCTGTCCTGGAGCCCTAGCTGCAGGGAAAAGGTCTGGATTTAATACGTCTTTATAGCAAATGCCAAGTGGACCCTATCAAAGCTGCCTGGAGACCCTGCAGGGAACACCAGGGGGCTGTGTCGAGACTCCTCAGCCTTACGCAAGGGCTGAGCCCTGCAAACTGCCAGAGCGGCTGGGCTGAAATGAAGCCCTGGGGCTTACTGTCTCTCTTGCCAATCATGCTGAGCAGAGCTTGCCTGGGGACCACCTGAACAGCTCCAGGAGCACTCAGAGTCACCAGACCCAAAGCTGGAAGGGAACGTTGGTGGCATTTTTTCCACTTGTGTATCTCCAGGTTGAACTATGGCAGACCAGACCCACTGGGAATGTCTTCTGGTTGTCAATAATATGGTAGAGGACCTGTACCCCGTCTCAGTGCCTGGCACACCCCAGGCACTCCATGAATATTCATTGATGGAGTGAATACATGAATAGATTGCCTCCATGACTAACGACCTTAGAGTCAGAAAATTCTGTAGACAACTTTGAGAACTCCCCTTTAATCATCAGCTGTACAGGAGTGGAGAAAAGTGGAACTAAAGCACTCAGCACCCAGGTGTTCCCAGCACTCTTCCTGGACACTGACCTATTACTCATCACAGGAGGTGGCCTGGACCCTGGGGGCTATAGCACGATGGTCGAGGCCATGAGCTTTACCATCACTGGGTAATCAGCAGCGGCTGATGTTTGATAGAATATTGGGATGTTTGGTCATGGTTGCATTTGGGATAAGGCTCATGTTTTGGCCTGTTCATGTTCAAGGCTACTGAGTGGCCTTGATCTATCATGGACACAGAGTGGACTTGTCCTGTGAAATTGTTTATGTTTGACAGGAGAATACCATAGCCAGGGTTGGGGGCCAGGCAAGTTCTTGGCTGTCAGGGGCTGCTTTTTTGTTTTCTGATGATGATGAATTTCGTGAAGAACAGCAAGACAGTTGGAGGGGAAGACGGTGTGCGGTGAGAAGGGTGTTCTTATTTTACAGGCACCATCAGGGGCGACCTCACTGATGAAGCTGAAGTTTGGGCAGAGCCTGGAAGGGTGTGAAGGAGGAGGCTGTGTGTTTGTCCTGCGGGGAGGAGAATTCTAGGTAGAGGGATTATCACATTAAAGCCTGGAGAAGGAGAGTGATTAGATGTGGAGTGTGGTGTGTGAAAAAGAGAATGGAAGCAATGATCACTTGCAAACTGTTGGCCTGAGCTGCTGGAAGGATGGAGTTTCCACATATTGAGTTGGGAAAAACCACATTGTATTGCAAGAGGAGTATAACTTTTTGATGAACTTTTAATTTTCGAATAGTTTTAGATTTACAGAAAACTTTTTACAACAATATCGGTGTGGACTCAGGGATTTTTATTTTCTACTTTAGATTGTGATCCAATACTACTTTAGTTATTTTATTATTCAGATTGTTCCAGGTTTGACCATTGGGGAGCTCTTTCATTCGACTCCTAAGTCCTTTCTGATAGATCACTATCTCAGTGTGTGTGTCTTCAGTACTTTCTTACTTTCTGCCACTACACTGTGTTCTAGGCTCGTCTTGTATGATTTGTGCCCCATCCCTAGAATCAGCCATTTCTCCAAGGAGCCCTCGTCCCTGTTGTCGGAGAATAGTATGAGAAACCAAGATATGGGTGCTGCGTGTGCTTATTGCTACTAGGATGTTGTTACATCTCATCCAGGGGTTCAAGTTTGGTGATGCTAACTTCAAACCTCTCATACATCAGAGCAGAGGCACAAGTGGCAATTCTCTGTAGAGGTCTGGAGTTCAGGGAGGGGTGAGGCTGGAGGTACACATTTGAGAGTCATCACAGTGGAAATGGTAATGGAGTCAGAAGACTGAATGAGACTTTCTTTTTTTTTTTGAGACAGAGCCTCAAGCTGTCCCTCTGGGTAGAGTGAAGTGGCATTACAGCTCACAGCAACCTCCAACTCCTGGGCTCAAGCGAGTCTCCTGCCTCCACCTCCCAAGTAGCTGGGACCACAGGCGCCTGCCACAACGCCCGGCTGCAGCCGTCATTGTTGTTTGGCGGGTCCGGGCTGGGGATTTGAACCCGCCACCTTAGGTGTACATGGCTGGCGCCTTAGCCGGTTGAGCTATAGGCACCGAGCCGAGACTTTCTAATAGCTAGAAAACAATTGCCAATTGCGATGAAGAGTGAGCAGTGTGTCCAGTGGGATAGCAAGAGTGGATCTCAGAAGCCAAGTGAAGAAGCATTTTTAAGTAAGAGAGATCATCTGTGTTGATGGTCAAGTGAAATGAGAATTGAGAACTGGTTAGTGGATTCAGCCATGGGGAAGTCCTGGGCAATCCTAACCAGGGCTCTTTTAGGGAAGGAGTGGAGGTAAAAACTTGACAGCTTCAAGCAAGAATAAGAGGAGAGGATCTGGAAACACTGAGTTTGGATAACTCATTTTTTCTTTTCTTTTTTGAGATTTTATGTTTTTGCTCTAGGTCAAGCATGATGGCCCTGTAATCCTAGCATTCTTGGGAGGCCAAGGTGGGAGGATTGCTTGAGCTCAGGAGTTCAAGATCAGCCTGAGCAAGAGTGAGACCCCCATCTCTACTAAAAATTATTAGCCGGGCATTGTGGCAGGTGCGTGTAGTACAAGCTACTCAGGAGGTTGAGGCAAGAGAATCACTTGAGCCCAGGAGTTTGAGGTTGCTACGAGCTATGATATCATGGCACTCTACCCAGGGTGACAGACTAAGACTCTGTCTCCAAGAAAAAAAATAAAACAAAAGAAGAGAATTTTTGCTCTAAAAGAGAAAAAGAAATGAGGAACAGCTGAAAAGGGATATGGATCAAGAGGAGGAATTTTATCTTTTTTTTTTTTTTGCAGTTTTTGGTCAGGGCTGGGTTTGAACCCACCACCTCCGGCATATGGGACCGGGGCCTTACTCCTTTGAGCCACAGGTGCCACCCCCACCCCCCTCTTTTTTAATGGTAGCTATTGCAGTGGAGGGAAAAAAAAACTGACAATTCAGTAAAAAGAGGAGACAATAGCTACAATGTTTATTAAGGTATTATTGTTTGGCCCCTCTCTGCTAAGTGCTTAGATCAGTGGTTCTCAACCTGTGGGTCACGACCCCTTTGTAACAATGAAAATTCACTGCGGCATTAGGAAGGTTGAGAACCACTGGCTTAGGTGAACCATTTCATTTAATACCCACATAATTTCACATTTTTTTTTCACAATATTTTTAAATATTAGGGAACTGAGGTCCAGTGAAGCAGCTTAGCTAAGGTCAAACAACTAGTGAGGGGCAGATCCAAGGTCCCAGCCTAGATTCTTCTGACACCCAAGTCTGTGGTCCTAGCCAACATGCTCTTTTAACAATCTTTGGGGAATCCCCTCTTTTCTTCCTTCTGTTTGCTTCTTTCTTCTTCAGGAGAAAGACTCTTTAACAATGGATGACGTGTGGGATGATAACCCTTTCTTCAGTCTAGAGGCCCTGTATGTCTCCAGAACAGTACTAATAAGGCACTAGTCTCTCTGATGACTTTGGGGTGTTCTGCATGTTCCCCTTCTCCAATGAGAGGCTCAAGTTCTTTCTTACTGTCTTTTTTTTTTTTTTTGAGACAGAGTCTCACTGTGTCACCCTTGGTAGATGCAGTGGCATCACAGCTCACAGCAACCTCAAACTCTTGGACTTAGGCGATTCTCTTGCCTCAGCCTCCCAAGTAGCTGGGACTACAGGTGCCCACCACAAGGCCTGGCTATTTTTTTGTCATTGTTGTTGTGTTTTTGTCATTGTTGTTTGGCAGGCCTGGGCCAGATTCAAACCCATAAGCCCTGGTGCATGTGGCTGGCACCCTAACTACTGAGCTACAGGCACCAAGCCAAGTTCTTTTCATCTGTCTCTGTCTCCTTCCATCCTTCCATCTCTCTCCCAATTTAGAAATACATTGAGCACCTGATATGTGTTAGATGCTCAGGATACAATGGAAATAAGATGGACACAGTGTACGCCTTCCCCCATGAAAATTACAGTCTCTTTTTTGAGTACTTTTGGACAGAGGTGGCCACTTCCATGATGGGATGTAACAATGACCTTTTACTGTCCTCTGGTCTCAAGCAGGTAATATAAAGAAGGCAAAGGGATTGGACATAGTGTAGTAGGGCTACGTGGGGAGTATGATTAACTAGAAAGTACCTGGCCCATCTCAAATCAAGCTGTATGTGGTCTGAGCCCCAGGGTTGTTAGATATTTGCATTTCATCAAAAGAAGATGGAAATTAACATTTTTTTAATGTGAGAGCTCCCGATTTTAATTTGGGCAATTTGTTCTAATAAATCCTCCCCTGCCTGCTATCCCACACCCTCTCACCCCCACCTATGACTCTGATCCAGGGGATGCTGAGTGACGATTCTTGTTTTAGTGCAGTCCAGTTGATTAGTGCAGTTCCCATTCAACATCTTCGGGGGTCTTTTGCCTTTTAGAAAATCCAATATTGGACCTTTAGGCCTGCCGGTATCATTGTTTAAAAATAATTTCTCTAAAGTCTGCCTTTCGGTTAGTGAGATTACTGAAGTGTGTCTTGAGAATGTGTGCGTGAGCGTACTTTTAGCTACGTGGATGTTACTTTAATTTTTAAAGTCACCTTGTGTAAGAAAAAGTCAGAGAGAAATGTATTATAGGGAAACTCTTCAGGCTTTTGGAGTTTCTATGAATATTAAGAGCAGAGGGACGGAGACATACATAGCTCAGAAATCTGGAACTAGGACGCAGACATTTTTTCATGTTTAGGTCACTGAATTGAAACCGGCCCAAGGCAAAACTGTCTAAATCATGTAAACATCAACAGCTGCTCAGTGGACCATGAGCCAGGGACTCAGGATCTCGGTTTGCGATCATGATTGGGTTTTCTATACTACTTTGTATCTGTACTTAGGTGCCGTGCTTCATAACAATTAAGTGAATACAGCCAGCATTTTCATTCTCAGATTAGCAGATGCAGAGACAGAGGTGAAGGGCAGAAGGAATGCTATGTTTAGAGTGTCCAAAAGGAAAGCAAGACTCAAATCTTTCCTCCCTCCCTCCCTTCCTTTTTTCTTTCTTTCGACAGAGTCTCACTCGGTTGCCTTGGAGTTGAGTGCCATGGCATCCTAGCTCATGGCAAGCTCAAACTCTTGGGGCCAAGTGATCCTCTTATCTCAACCTCCCAAGTAGCTGGTACTCCTGGCGCCCACCACAACACCCAGCTAGTTTTTCCATTTTTGATAGAAACAGGGTCTCACTCTTGCTCAGGCTGGTCTTGAACTCTGAGCTCAGGCAATCCTCCCACCTCAGCCTCCCAGAGTGCTAGGAGTACAGGTGTGAGCCACTATGCCCAGCCAAGACTCAAATCTTTGTCTTGAACTTAGATTCCTTGCCTACCATGTGTAACGGAGTCTTTCCCAAATGTCAGGTGTTCTTATGCTGCCATGATGACTCTTGCCACGTACCCTCTGCCCTCTTCTTTATATAATTTAAGAAATGTGATCTACATTTTCATGTCATTACTTTCATAAGGGAAATTTATCTCACTATCATTAATTAAAAACCATGAACAGGAGTGAACAAACAGATGTGATGATCTTGTGTTGCTATTACAGTTTTATCAATGTTTATCCTTGTATTAATTATGTTATCTTGCCTGCTACAAATTGAAGGCATGAGGCCTATATCCTTCTGTGAGGACAGAAGAGCATACCTAGCTCTGGATTATCCATAGATGGTGGGTCAGATTCACCATTCTCCATCTTTTAGGGGGAAGCTATTAATTCATTCACTGGCTTGACCTTGATGAAATCTCTGTTCTGAGTCAGGCAAAGGTTCCTATCCCTGTGAATCCTTGTGAGACTATTTCTGTGGGTCACAAATGCTGGGGTGTTTTGGCCTGGGCTTTTGCCATGCTTCTTTGCTTACAAACTGGGTCGATGTAGAGCTGAGACACACCAGGACAGTCATACCAGGTCTATGGTTCAGAAGTCCTGACTGTTCAGTGCATCTGGTTCAGAACTTTTGGTCTTTAAATATTTTAAATACCCCCTCAGTGTCAGGCAACAAAAACAAATTCCAGTTAATCTAAGCAAAAGGGAATTCAGTGGAAGAAACTTAGAGCTCACAGGTTATTTTTAGAGGCTGAAGACAGACTGGAGACAGGATAAACCCAAAAAAGCCAGTTCAGAATATAACAATGCAGGGGTAGCCAATGTGATTAGTACCTGGATGCTGGTTGGGAATGGACCTCGCCAGGTTCAGTGGCTTCGGCCCTGTGCGCATGAACAGAACCCCAGGGAAGGAGTGTCTGACTGCTGAAGGGTGTGATCATGTGGACACATCTTGAGGGGCCTTGCAAGGGGCAAGGTCTGAATTATTGTGCCCTAGAGAGAAGAGGTAAGTTCTCCATGGAAAACAGGGGTGCTTTTAAAAGAAGGAAGTGAGTATGAGGGGGGTCAACAGGCAACAAATATCCAAACACATTGCATTTGCAGGTCTGGGGGAGAAAACTTAAGTCCCTCGTTAATTCGGAGGATAATTGTGGGATGGAAAGTGGGTTTTACCATGAACAGTCATTAGATGCTGGTAATGTTTATGCTGCAACCATTTATGAGAAAGAAGTATATTTTTCTCTCCTGGCAATTGTATATCACCCTAGTACATGTTTGTAAGCTTGTGTATTTAATATGGAGGATCAGTGTAATTGGAATGAAAGATTCTTACTTTGCCTGGGTGTTCGACTCTAAGCTTAGCACAGGTAAAACATATACAGGGTGGCCATCAAGTTTATGTGCAATTTTAAATATACACACACACACAGGCACATAGGAGTGAGATTTGATGAATACAATTACTTGTCTCTGAGTCCCAGTCCTTTCACTGAGTCACTGGCAGGATCTTTTGTGAGATGCTTTCTAGAATTATTCTCTGTGGTCTGAGGCCAAGACAAACTTCCCAAGGTCCCTCTCAGGTTGATGGTTACCCAGATTGACATTCTAAGATGTAAGGTGATTCTGTAGAGGCCTCCTCAGTTCAAAAGCAGTCCTCTTGATGCTCAGAAGTGAGCCAACTTTGAGATAGAACTTCCGGATGTATGAGAATTATGGAAGAAAATATTCAGGTTAATTATCTAGCATATCAGCCAGATCAAATTCCAGCTGTCTGACTGAATTTTTGACTTGGGTATTTTGATATTTGAAGTGTTTACCAGGAGAAATGGCACGTGCAACTTTAATCAGATGGAGACACCAATAGTCAGCCAAGCCAGAAATAGTCTGAGAATGGATTTTTCTAGAGAACAGTAATCTAATGCACTAGTGTTTTTCCAACTTATGGACTCACTGGACACACACACACACACACACACACACACACACACACACAGAGACATACAGAGCAAGCAACACCAAAAAACTCAGACAAAAGCAAAAGGTTCTTGCTACACAACTCACCCAGTCTAAAGTTCTTACAACACAACTCACCCACTACACATTTTTATTCAATTCAATCCAATTCATTTTATTTTTTTTTAAATTGGTCACAACCCAATAGTATTGCTTTTGCAAAGACTCATAATTTTAAAAAACACTGATAGAAGTGGTCCAAGTTCAAAGCCAGCGCCTGCCCCGTTTGCTGTTTTGTGGAGCTGTCCACAGTGCTGATTTCTGCCTGCTAAATTTGATGGGAAAAATTTCCAAGGCCTCTTGAGTTAGCCACCAGAGGATGCACGTTTATGCTCAGTTTTTCCTCTTTCTCATCCTAAAATATATTCTCTACTTCTAGTGTAGTACGTAGCAGTGTGGAATTGCATGCAACCAAGGCAGCCCTTGCTAGCCGTCAGCCACCGTCCTGAGGACCTTGCATACACAGTAGAACCTCCACAGTTGACCACCTCCCTACATTCACTGCTTCCTCAAGTTGACCCAATTTTCATAGACCTGATATGCACCACATGTAAGTATCAGTACAGTAGGCCTAGTTTCTTGTGTTGAATACCTCCGTATGTCGACTAGTCCATTGGAGTCCCTTGGGTGGTCAACTTATAAAGCTTCTTCTGTGTTATTTCTTTTAACTCACTCAATATTGCACAGTTACATAGGGTGGGGCTGAGATTCAAAGCCAGATTTCTCCTGGCTTCAACATTCTCAATAAAATATTCTCCTTAAGATGTGTAGGTATGTGGGCTGAATAATTTAGATCAATTGCAGAGCACAGTATTTACTTTTCACAGAAGGTCTTTGTTTTCTGTCCAAGTAACAGTGCTGTCCCCAGGCCCCAGAGCTGCTGATGGACTGTCACGGTACAGAGCTACACATGAGGTCCAGGATGGGTGACTAGCCAACCCTGATGACTAAGCCTTTCTTGTGGGGGCAAAACCACATTTCTTTGAACTCCAAGCAACCTGCCATATGGAGAAATGCCTCTTTTATGTTTAGGGGGATTGACAAACACAGCAGACTCCCCCATAGCAGCAAACATACATTCCACATACTTAAAATATATGTTACTTTAGAGCAAATACAGTGAAAGAGAGCACAGCTAACCCAAGAAAGCAGGAAGAGAGCACACATGTTCAAAGAACATTGGTATTTGCGATCCTCCAAAATACACACTCTAGTTTAAACCAGAAAGCTCAATATGTCTATGTAAATGGTCAATATTACACCAGTGCAAGCTTTCCCAAGGTCATTTGGGCACTGCAATATTTTACAGTCTGGACAACTGACACAAACCAAATGGTCCCTTCTTCTTTTATGATAACGTGTTGACTTCTTCTCATCCTCCACCTGACACTTATGGAGTACCTGGTCAGAGGAGCAAAGAAAAATGAGATGAGGCTCATTTGCTATTGAAGTTGATGCCATCTCCTCCCTTCCAGAATTTCCTATTATGGGGTTTTTCAAATGGCTCAAGGCTCTTATCTTTCTGATTTTGTTCTTTTCTTCTCTTTCTGCAAATGCCTCTTTGCCCTCCCCAGGGAAAACACAAATTAATGTGTGTATTGGAGACCAATACACGGTGACATCAGGATTTTAAGACAGCCCGTTTTCCCTGTGTAGAAATGATTAGCCTCAGCTCCACATGGTTCTTTGACTTCTAATCAAACATGCTAATTAGAACCCCATAAACAAGCCATGGCTCAGAAGAGTGTGATTTCCAACAGGGTAAGTGCAGAAAGCTGTAGTGAATTCTACTTGCAATGTGGGTTAATATTTCTTATACTTTGTCTCCCATCGGCAAGTCCTGCTCTGCTCTCTCAACCTGTACACATCTCTTATCTACTATACAGGATGATAATGTATACTTTTGTCCTGAGAGTGTTTTGCCCCATCTTTATTCTAGTTGACAAACACAAAATTTCAGTGTTTAATCAATTGATACTTCATAAGAGTAGATGTTGCTACTTCCTTTAATCACCCTCTGATTGTTCATGGTAAGTGCTGAATATATGTTTGTTGAATTAATCAATTAAAAGTGATGTGGGCAAGTATCCAGATGAAAGTCTTAGAGTCAAGATGTGAAATAAAACCCAGGTTCATCTAGAAACATTTCACGTTTCCTGGGTGGTAGGTATATCACGGAACATTCTCAAGAGAAAAATACTATGAGATCTGAGAGTGAACAAACACCTCTGGATTAGGGGCACAGCCCATATCAGCTAGTTGACCAACATCATCTTTTCTGATAGAGCCTTCCTCCTTGTTATGGGGTGTGATTGTGGGGACACTGAAGAGGTGAGAAAATGGAACACAAGTCACAGATCTGTCCTCTTTGGAAGCAAGAGGGAATTGTGAAGTGTTATAGTGAAAGAAATTTGGGGGACACTTGGACAAAATGTATCCCTTTGTAGTTATATTAAGATGACTACAACTTTGTTTCCATGTTTTGGTAAATATTAATTACCAGTAGCATGTCCCCTTAGAATTCAATCTTTCTCTCATCTCTGTTTTGGTTCATGACCCCAAGATGCCTCAATATTAGAATCTTAGAGCTAGAAGGAAATTTTGACATTACGGAATCCAAATTACTTGTTTCATAAATGAGTCTTGGGCTAACTGAAGTCCTTTATTTTATTTACTAATCCAACATCTATGTATTGAAGATCTAGATGCCAGGCCCTGAACTCATG
This sequence comes from Galago senegalensis, assembly GCA_963575145.1. Classification (NCBI taxonomy): domain Eukaryota; kingdom Metazoa; phylum Chordata; class Mammalia; order Primates; family Galagidae; genus Galago; species Galago senegalensis. The sequence continues at coordinate 14,235 of CAUYTI010164544.1, forward strand.
TACTGCAGTACCATGACTGAAAGTCTTCCTGACTACACCCTTTGGTCTTGGGTAGTTTGCATTCTAGAGAAAGGATACAGAAGAGAAACCAACCAGTCAAAGAACAATAGAGTAAGATAGTTTCTGATAGTGGTGAATACTGTGAAGAAGATAAAACAAGGTGGCAAGGCAGTGACTGGGAGAGAGGATGGACAAAAGCAAAAGAAAAATGCCTCTACAGGAACGATAGCTGAGTGGAGCTTGGAATGGCAAGAAAGAGCCAGCCTTGTGAAGTTCAAAGGTGAAGGATTTTTCTGGCTGCTTCTCTGGAAAATACCGCAAGATGGGAATAAGTTGTTAAATCCAAGAACAGAAAGAAGGCCAGTGTGACTGGATCACAGCGAGGGAGGAGAGAAATGTCCAGTGGGGAGATGGGCAGTGGCCATATCACGTACGGCTTTGTCAGTCACAGCAAGGGTTTTGGATTTCATTCTTTGTGCAATGGGAAACCACTGGAAAGCTTTAAGCAGGAAAGTAAAGTGATCTATTTATTTTTAAAGGGCTTCTCCCGCTGTTTAAGGAAAGTAGTTCATTGGGGGGTGGCAAGGAAGAAGCAGGGAGCATGGAAAAGAGGATATGCTACGATCCAAATAAGAGATAAATCCTTAATCATACAGTGAGTTCTAATGGCAGATCCGCAGGCAAAAATTCAATTTTCATCCAACAACAAATGGATTCAGTACAGTTGAAAAAATATACAAGTAAAAGAATAGTTATCATTTATTAAGTGCTTAGTATTTGCCAGGCCTTTATAACCCATCATCTTATTTAATTGATTGCTTTATAGGCATCATTTTATTTAATTGCTTTAAAGTGTCATTTTATTTAACATGTGTCATAATTATCTGAGGTAGAATCTGTTCTTCTTGTTTTACAGATGAGGAAACTGAAGCTTCAAGAACTTACATATGATAGCAATTGGCAGAGTGGGAATTCAAACCTGAACTAGTTCAATTCCCACAGCCCATATGTCACAAAGATCAGTCGTATTAACCTGTGGGGAGAGGCAGAATAGCAGAGTGGCCATGAAGGTCGATATAGGAGCTGGGAATACTGCCTTCAAATCCCCCCCACCCCCACCCCTGGTCCGGCTTACAAACTCCGTGACCTTGAGAAGTTACTTCATGAACTTCTTGTTGCCTTTGTTTCCTCATCCCTAAATAAAGAACAATGACAATGGATTCTATTTCATAGGGTTATTGATTTAAACATATGTACAGAGTTTAGAGTGGTGCTTGGCACACTGTAAGCATTCTGCAAATATGTCATTATTATTTAGCCATGCCAGATGAATGTGAGCCACATTTTCAACTAGAATGCCAGGAGAGCAGGGTCTTCTCTTAATCTTCTGCGTAACTTCAGGCCAGAGCAGGGGGTCAAGAGTGGTTTGTTGGACATTATAGTTTACTTGAAGCCAGATGAACCTTTTACTCAACTCTGATTCCAAATGAGCTGGGAGGAAGTACCCATATGATCCATCTCTGCCGAGTTCCCAAGTCACAGGTCTGTGCTCTTTTTTTTTTTTTTTTTTTTTGAGACAGAGCCTCAAGCTGTTGCCCTGGGTAGAGTGTCATGGCATCACAGCTCACAGCAACCTCCAACTCCTGGGCTCAAGCGAGTCTCCTGCCTCAGCCTCCCAAGTAGCTGGGACTATAGGCACCCGCCACAACGCCTGGCTATTTTTTGGTTGCAGCGTCATTGTTGTTTGGCAGGTCCAGG
>CAUYTI010164550.1:0-36309 GCA_963575145.1 Galago senegalensis
GGCGCCTGTGGTCCCAGCTACTTGGGAGGCGGAAGCAAGAGACTCGCTTGAGCCCAGGAGTTGGAGGTTGCTGTGAGCTGTAATGCCACGGCACTCTACCCAAGGGGACAGCTTGAGGCTCTGTCTCCAAAAAAAAAAAAAACTCATAATACTTCACTGTCAACATTTCTTATTTTGAATACAAAAATTCTCAGTTTAATAATACTCAATTTGTCCAATCTTACTGTAAATGCATTTAGTTGTTTAAAAATAAATCAATGAATGAATAAATATTAGGACTGTCTTGAAGATAATTCTAAAATTGTTATAAACCAGCAATCATGAAGCAATTATTTTAGTGCTGTGATATGACTGCAGTAGGGCAGGGATATGAGTGTTATTTGCTTTAAAATATTAAATTAGTCAAACTCACATAGAATTGAATTCAAGGATTTTAAAAATCTTTTAGTAACTAAGGGTCCTAAGTACTATGTCTACATGAATCCAAACAGACACAAATTTTCTTTTTTTTTTTTTTTTGAGACAGAGCCTCAAGCTATCCCCCTGGGTAGAGTGCCCTGGCATTACAGCTCACAGCAACCTCCAACTCCTGGGCTCAAGCTAGTCTCTTGCCTCCGCCTCCCAAGTAGCTGGGACCACAGGTGCCCGCTACAACGCCTGGCTATTTTTTGGTTGCAGCCATCATTGTTTGGCGGTCCAGGCTGGGGATTCGAACCCGCCACCTTAGGTGTACGTGGCTGGCGCCTTAGCCGGTTGAGCTATAAGCGCTGAGCTGACACAAATTTTCAAAAAAAAAAAAAAAAAAAGTAAAAACCTTGTAGCTAATTATAAGACAAAAAGATTATATAATAATTGCAAGAAAACAATAGAACAGAGAGCTACAGAAGCTAGATATGTTCCAACCCTAAATAAAAGCTTCTAAAAGCATTCCCATTTTATTTAACCAAGGAATTAAAAATAATAGGGGCCATTCTATCAGTAAAACTATTCACACTAGTGATCTGTATCTTCTTTACTAAAGTAATACAACTTAGTTTAACAAAAATCCCAAAGACATTTTCTTGTAAGAATTTCATATTCTTATAAAAGTAAAAAAAAATTAAAGCACTTAAAATGGAAACAAAATATGAAAATAACAAAAGAACAAAATAATGAGTGGTGATCAGAGTATACTTTAATAGCAGCTACAAATATTAAATGTCATGTGTCATGTACTATTCCAAGTGCTTTTTATCTATTAACTCCTTTAAACCTCATAAACACCACATACGTTAAATACTACTATTAGCACTTTGCAGATAAAGAAGGTGAGGCACAATTAGGTTAATTTGCTTATTGTCACATAATCATTAAATGACAATCATAAAGTATGAATCTTAGCAAACTGCAATCAATATCGATGAGCAGACCAACATGTGGTACAAGTGGGCAGTTTCTACCTTTCTAAAATTTTAAAATTTGTGAGGATACAAATTATGAAGACGAGCATTTGTTTTAGATGTAGCAGTAGTAATAGTCCTAACAAAAAAGAAAGTAGGAGCCAGGGAATGGTATGTACTTGAAATCCTAGCTACTTGGCAAGCTGAGAAGGAAGAAATCACTTGAGGCCAGGAATTTGATTACGTCCAGCCTGGGCAACACAGTAAGAGCCCATCTCTTAAAAAAAGGAAATAGAGGGTAGGTTTTTGGCTAACTACACTTTATCAGGATTAAAATAAAATACATGAAAAAAAAATAAATAAAATGCATGTTTTTATATTTCATACACTTTCACATTAGAGGACATAATATCATCTTTCTCCAAACTGAATAGATGATTTTTTTTTTTTTTGCTGTTTTTGGCCGGGGCTAGGTTCAAACCCACCACCTCCAGCAAATGGGGCCAGCACCCCACTTCCTGAGCCACAGGCACCACCTTGAATTGGTGATCTTTTAAACTCTAATTTTTGTAACTCTATACTTCAGAAAAATTAAAATGCCAACTTTAAAACAGAGGCAATAAACCTACAGCAAAATACGATACTATTGGGGTATACTCCCTAGACTTAGGGAGTGAGAGTGAGCTAAATTTCTTAAAATAACATGTATTTTTAAAACAGTAGACACATATATTTTGAAATACTAAAGATTATTATCAACAAGGAAAATAACTACTTGACAGTTCATTATAGGTGGCCATAAAATTCGGAAATACAAATTTTATTTTCAGTTCAAACCTGCTTAATTACTTTTTCTGGGATAGTAAAAGCACAAGTGTTCAGCAAAAATAACTGACATAAATCATGTGAGGTGGTAAATCATACATGTGTGCAGGGACTGATGAGAATGATACATTATCTCAGCGTGTTCTTTGCACTTTGACACAATGTATGGATTCATGCATTGTTAGTAAGGGACAATGTGCTAAGGGTGTCATGTAATAGCCACAACTTTGTAGTGTAATGTAACATTAAACTATAACATATACTTCTCTACACAGAACTTAACTATTTCATGTTTTATTTGTTTATTCATAGTCTTTGCCCCCATCAGAATGTAAACTATAGAAGTGCAATGATCTTGTCTGTTTTGTTCATCACTCCATCCTCGTGCCCACAGTGGTCAATAAACAAGTAAAAAATAAGTAAAAAAGGATACCCAAAAGGTAGTATGTAATCAGAAAAATATTTATCATTTCAAACAAGTGCAGAAATATTAAATGTCATTACCAAGGATGGTAATGCTGTCAAAACTGGACCACTGGCCACTATGTAGAGCCAACATATAGTAAGCCAAAATGTTGTCACCCAACATGCAATTAAAACCAAGCATTTAAAAGGTACTATGGACTCGGCGCCTATAGCTCAACCGGGTAAGGTGCCAGCCATGTACAACTAAGGTGGTGGGTTCAAATCCCCAGCCTGGACCCGTCAAACAACAATGATGGCTGCAACCAAAAAATAGCCGGACGTTGTGGCGGGCGCCTGTAGTCCCAGCTACTTGGGAGGCAGAGGCATGAGACTTGCTTGAGCCCAGGAGTTGGAGGTTGCTGTGAGCAGCAATGCCAGGGCACTCTACCCAGGGGGACAGCTTGAGGCTCTGTCTCAAAAAAAAAAAAAAAAAAAAAAAAAAAGGTACTATGAGTTGTTCTTATTTATTGGAGAGGTTTGTTAGACACTGAATATATCTGGACTTTCTAACTTGTTTACTATCTTACTAGTCTTTTCCTAGTGTTTCCATGTATCATCATTGTTTTCTATATGGTAGGTTTTATTACATGGTAAGATGAGTCATTCTTCTCTTCCCTCATTTATCTTAGTTTAAAAAGGGTAAGTCTGGCAGTGTCCATAGCTCAGTGGGTAGGGCGCTGGCCACATACACAGAGGCTGACAGGTTCGAACCCAGCCAGGGCCAGCTAAAACAACAATGACAACTGCAACAACAACAACAAAATAGCCAGGCGTTGTGGCAGGCACCTCTAATCCCAGCTACTTGGGAGGCTGAGGCAAGAGAAATCACTTAGGCCCAAGAGTTTGAGGTTGCTGTGAGCTGTGACGCCACAGTACTCTACCAAGGGCAACACAGTAAGACTCTGTCTCAAAAAAAAAAAAAAAAAAGAAAAGAAAAAGAAAAAAAAGGGTAAGTTTGTTACTCTTCTCAAATATTTACTCTTCTAAATGAACTTCAGCATCAATTTGCTTTCTTAAAATAACAACCAACTCACTGAGACTCTGACTACAATTACATAAAATTCACTTTATCTTAAGGAGTTCTGGCATCAAATAACAAAGTCTTACACCAACAAGGAATGCAATATATGCCTCAGATTAGGTTCTTTAGATACATTTATAAGGGATTACTCATTATTAATTTTATTACTAGATATTTAATCGTGGGTGCTATGAATATGTTGGCCTCTCTAATATGTATCTCGATTAGAGATCAATTATTATTTTTAAAAGTATTATTATCAGAGTTGTAGCCTGTCATCTTGTTCCATGCTTATTATTTCCCAAGGCTTAGACAACTCTTATTCCAAGGAAGATAGTATCATCTGAATATAATTTTATTTTCAGGCAATTCAGATAGCAATTTAAGTGGTTATTATGAATGAGTTCCAACACTCTGAAAAACAATTTAGCAGCACTTATCAAAAGCATTAAAGGCTCGGCACCTGTGGCTCAAGCGGCTAAGGCGCCAGCCACATACACCGAAGGTGGCAGGTTCGAATCCCCAGCCTGGGCCCGCCAAACAACAATGACAGCTGCAGCCAAAAAATGGCTGGGCGTTGTGGCGGGTGCCTGTGGTCCCAGCTACTTGGGAGGCTGAGGCAGGAGACTCGCTTGAGCCCAGGAGTTGGAGGTTGCTATGAGCGTGAAGCCATGGCACTCTACCCAGGGGGACAGCTTGAGGCTCCGTCTCCAAAAAAAAAAAAAAAAAAAAAAGCATTAAAACACTTGTAACTTTGGCAAAAAAGTCCTTTTCCGGAGATTTATTCTAAGAGATACAAAGTTGTTCACTGATACATTACATACAATAGTAAAAAACAACCAGAAATGGGCTAGTGGGTAAATAAGTCATGTACATCTGCAGGACAAGCTGTTACACAGTTGTTGAAATTTATTCTTTAGAAGCCAACTTAAGACATGGAAAAACGCCTAGGGCATAATGTTAGGTGAAAATTCAGAATACACAGCTGTATTTTCATTATGACTTCACATATGTTAAGTGTATTAAAAATTACACAGAAAAAATCTGAAAAAAATGTAGGAAAATACTAACAATGTAATTTTCTATTATGAAACTTTAAAAAATTATAGTATCTCTAACTATACTTGTCTTTTCACACACCCTGTAAGTAAGCATTTCTAAAATTTCATATTTTATTTTCATATATTCATTTTATATTTCATGTTTATATTATATTCATATTTTTATATTCTCACCTTTTTTATTTTAAAATTCTTTAAAATATGTATATACTTTTTACAACAAAAAATAATACCTAACTTTTTTAAAAAGTTCAAAAGCCACTATGTGTTTCTATTTTATAATAGGTCCATAGAGTCTTTATCTAGGAAGAGAAAAAAAAGGCAGTTCAAGCACCAGATTAAATATATTCTAGGTTGATGGTGCTATCGCACACACTGTTTATAACCCATCTGACCATGAGTCAGAAACAAATTCAAGTCATTCAAGCTGTCACTTACCCACAACACAGAATTGCTACAAATTTTTTAACTCTGAAGCTCTGTTTTAGTATTGTTATTTATTTACTTATTCTAGCTGGGTTTTAAGCTTAAAACATACTTAATTCAATGTGCTTAGTATTTATAGCACAAGTGGAAAAAAACTGGAAGAGATTAACCTTCTAAAACTGCCTAGCTTTTCTGAGACAGGTAATTCTTTAAACAATTTTTTCAGAGATTCACTGTCCTTCATGTAAGGAATAAAAAAAAAAAAAAAAGAGCTATTACTCTTCAAAGATCAGGAAAAAGATGTGGTTTACCGTTCATTCTTAAGAGAGAAAAAAGGCTATGAGGAAAAAGAAAAAAAAATTTTTTGAGACAGAATTTTACTTTGTCACCCTCGGTAGAGTGCCTTAGTGTCACAGCTCATAACAACCTCAAACTCTTGGGCTTAAGCGATTCTCTTGTCTCAGCCTCCCAAGTAGCTAGGACTTCAGGTGCTCACCACAACACCCAGCTAATTTTTTTAGAGACTGTGTCTTGCTCTTGCTCAGGCTGGTCTCCAATCTATGAGCTCAGGCAATCTTCTAGCCTCGGCCTTCCAGAGTGCTAGGATTACAGGCATTAAGTCACCATATCTGGCCCAAAAAATTCTTTTACCAAGTAAAATCTACTACTAACACAAATTCTTCTCAGCTGATCTTTGATAACATAAAGCTAAGTTACCTACAATAATTTAGGTAAGAATCCAAAATATTATGGGCTAAATTCAGCCTGACAGTAACTATGTTGCTAAATAAAGCACTCAGGTATAACAGTTCCTGCATTTTAATTACTGTAACATAGAAGAAAAAATAAGTTTATTTGACTAAAATAAGAATCTGTTCCCCATGTGTGATTTTACAAAGAATTTTTTATATTTCTGGCAGTTTTATTTTAAAAATACTTTATAAATAAACTTTGTTACTTGAGAGTTATAAATTAAAAATATATAGGCCGGGCACAGTGGCTCATGCCTGTCATCCTAGCACTCTGGGAGGATTACTTGAGTAATCCTCAAGTGGGTGGATTACTTGAGCTCAGGAGTTCCAGACCAGCCTCAGGAAGAGGGAGACCACGTCTCTACTAAAAATAAAAAAAACTAGCCAGGCCTTGCAGCAGGCACCTATTGTCCCACCTACTTGGCAGGCTGAGACAAGAGGATTAGCTTGAGCCCAAGAGTTTGAGGTAACTGTGAGCTATGACACCACAGCTCTCTATCCAGGGGCCAGGGTAAGACTGTTTTGAAAAAAAAAAATCAAATAAATAAATAATAAAAACATAAAAAATGCCCCATCTATATCTGACAAGAAATAATGATTTACTTAAAGAAAAACACTGACATAATGGGAAAATACTTTTTTCCTAGGAAATAGGTAAGTAAAATATTTGTACAACCCATTCACTTAAAACATGTAAGACTTATAGTTTTTGACAATTATAAAATATACTTATAAATCTTTGGCTAAAAGGACCATCTTGAAATTTGCATTTTAGAAACTTGGTGTTTATGAAGTAATGTGGAACATCTGTATTTTATAAAATATTGCAGGTTGTCCTCTTTACTTCCTTTATAGCTTTGAACAAAATCACAGAGTTGAAGTTAAAGAATTAAACAAAATTCTGGAATGCCCCTTCTTTTGACACTCACAGATTACATCAAAGTACTGCTTTAACACAGGCAGGATTAGCCCATTTGGAGGAAGAGTAAGGAGGCATCTCCAGACTTCTGAGCACCTCTTCAAACCAAGAAAAATACAACAGGCATAGCAAAAGATGCTCTCCATACAAACCTTTAGAAAGAAACTGCTCTTATAGACACAGCTTCACAATTAAAACTGTTTCACTATTCAAAGAAATGTGCATTCGCAAAGAACTTTTTCATGACATTTATGTTATTCATATTCTCCTAAAAGAAAATGTGTTTGTCCATGTTCTTACAAAAGGAACAAATAGTGATAGAAGAAGGTTTGTCAAAAATTCAGTCACGAATTTTGGGGTCGGAATAGAGTATTTTTGAGGTTTAAAGTTCTAACTTCATGCTTACGGTGTTTAAATTTCTCCCTCACCCCAGTCTATTAACATGTAAAAACCAGAGTGTTATCACTAATGTATAAAAACGAAAAATCTGTAAGGTAACTGAAAGCAACTTTACTACTAAGGCATCAAAATACTCTATTTTTAAAGGAAAGTAGTCAAGCATCAGAATATATAATAATCATTCATATTCATACAAAAATGTATATTGAGAATGATATTAAAACACCATCAACCAAACATGTTATACTACTGACAAGTTTCTTTTTATTAGAGAGAATTGTTGGTATTAGAATAGGAAGGGGAGGGGGAGGGGAAAATAGGGAGAAGTTAGTTAAATGCAAAATTGTAGCTAGATAGGAGAAATGAATTCTCTGGTGTTTTATAGCACTGTAGGGTAAATACAGTTAACTATAATTTACTACATACTTTCAAAAAACTAGAAGAGAGAATTTTGAAGTTTATAACACAAAGACACAAAAAATAAGGTGATGGCTAAGCTAATTACCCTGGTGTGATCATTAAACATTGTACACATGTATTGAAATATAACTCTGTATCCCATAAATATGCACAACTGTGTCAGATAAGAAAACATTTTTAATTGATAAGCTTTAATAATAAACTCCAATTCAATGGGTATTTCTCAAGGCATAGAAGTAATTTAATATTTAATTGCTATATCCATGCTCTAATTTCGTCAATTGGCATTAGCTTACCTTTCGTTTCGGTCCAGACTGCTTAAAACATGAAAAAGAAAAAAAATGTAAGAGGCAAGACCTCACTGTTGATATATCATTGTAGTTGTTGTAACTATAGTCAATATAGCAAAACTATAACGTGATCAATTTGTTTTAAACACATTTACATATATCACTTACTATATTTTGAATTTTGTCTAAATTTTTTTCAATTTTTGTCAACACACACCATAATTTAAACAATCTTCTCAAATATTAACAAGAAGAAAGATGAATATAAATAACTATAAAAACTCTTGAAAGGGCTTTATTTAACTATCAAATATTTCCAGTTTTTTTTTCTTTAATATAGTAGTCCTCCCCTTATCCTCAGGGAAACTTCCCAAGACACCAGTGAGTGCCCGAAACTGAGGATAGTACCAAATCAATACACTGGAAGGAAGCATTGGTGGAACCATTCCATAAGTAAGACAGCTATTCCTCATGCTTTCTAGTTTACACTGCCAGAAAATGGGCAGATAATTTATTTTTATTTTTGAAAGTATTTGTGTTCTTTGTTCTGTACACTACTCTTCACTTTATCATAAGCCCTGCAGCATTCTCACATAGTACTAAGTCCATCTATCTATTCCTATTTTATGCCCTGATGCCTCTTTGCACTTTTATGAATTTGAATGTATTTCCCTTTCCTGACCATCATTCATGATCTTTGAAAAATTCAATGATGGCTCAGTGCCTGTAGCTCAAGCGGCTAAGGTGCCAGCCACATACACCAGAGCTGGAGGATTCTAGCCCAGGCCTGCTGAACAACAATGACAACTGCAACCAAAAAAATAGCTGGGCATGCGTGGCACCTGTGGCTCAAAGGAGTAGAGCACCGGCCCTATATGCCGGAGGTGGTAGGTTCAAATCCAGCCCTGGCCAAAAACTGCAAAAAAAAAAAAAAAAAAATAGCCAGGCATTGTAGTGGGTACCTGTAGTCCCAGCTACACGGGAGGCTGAGGCAAGAGAATCACTTAAGCCCAGGAGTTGGAGGTTGCTGTGAGCTGTGACACTATTGCACTCTATCCAGGGTGACAGCTTAAGACTCTATCTCAAAACAAACAAAAAAAAAAAGAAAAGAAAAATTCAATGATGTTATCACAGCAAACTTAGAAACTATCTCAGTATCTACTAATAGTTCCGAAATGGTTAAGTTAAAATATTTTTTTGACTAATATTAACTGCTGGTAACTGGAACTACAGAAATCAAAACCTTGAAGGCAGGAAGAGGACTACTGTAGATGTATGTAAATGGTTTTCAAGGAACAATAACATTCCTAAAGGTTACAAAGTTTTTAGTAATTCTAGTTGTAAGACCAGGTATGATTACTTGATCTTGAGTGAAAAAAAGTTTTAAGGCTAGAACTTTTATACTAAAATCTTAGATTAAATACAGTACATAATTTGGGACACAGGAAAGGCCTATAATTTAAAATCATGGTCCATTATCTCCTGACTAATGTATAAAGTTCTACCTTTCTCCACAGTTCATGGAAATGCCAGCAAGCTATCAGCATCAATTTTTCAAGAGTAAAATTATATAAGTTGTCAACTTAGGATTTATATAAAATAAATCTGTTGGCTGACAAAAAAAAAAAAAAAAGCCATTGCATGGATTGTCCTTTTCTACCTGGTACACTCAAAAGCTCCTTTAATCTTTCCTTAATGATAACCCAATCAATCTCTATCCTTATTGAACTTGAACTTCAAAGAGAGGAATGCTGACGTATCCATCTTTGAATACTCTGCACCCAATTTATGCTTGGTGTGTAGCATAAAAATCACTCAATGTCTTTGAAGGAAGAAAAAAAAAAATTTTTTTTTGAGACAGAATTTCAAGCTATCGCCCTGGGTAGAGTACTATAGCATCATAGCTCACAGCAACCTCCAACTCTGGCTCAAGCAATCCTCTTGCCTCAGTATTTCTATTTTTAGTAGAGACGAGGTCTCACTTTTGCTCAGGTGGGTCTTGAACTCATGAGCTCAAGCAATCCACCCCACCTCAGCCTCCCAGAGTGCTAGGATTACAGGCAAGAGGCACCACACCCCGTCAAAAATTTTAAAATTCTAAATCAGCAGTTCTCAACCTGTGGGTCGCGACCCCTTTGTAACTATGAAAACACACCACAGCATTAGGTAGGTTGAGAACTGTGGCTCTAAAGGAACCTGTCGTTTGGCAACAAACGTTTTTTAATGACAGAAGACCACAGCTGGAAAAAGTAATGTTTACTCTTGCACAGAATAAATAAAAGACAAATTAAGTAGAATCTGTCCTGTTGACGTGACCCTTTATAGTCTTCTTTACTGCCCCTAATCATTCTTGTGAAATATTCCACTCAGGGTTGTTTACTTACTCATTCAGAAACAGGGTTTCACTCTATTTAACCCAGGCTGGAATGCAGTGGCATGATCACAGCTCACCCTACTGCATCCTCAAAATCCCTAAACCCAAGTAATAATCCTGTCTCAGCCTCTCCAGCAGCTGGGACTACACAGTAATCCCCAGGTAATTCTTATTTTCTGTAGAGCTTTTGCTATGTTGCCCAGGCTGGTTTAGAACTCCTGTCTTAGCCTCCCAAAGTGTTAGGATTACAGGCATGAGTTGGATTGTTTCTTTTAAATATACATTAATTCAGGTTCTTGTTGTTGTTATTTAAATATACGTTAATATTAATGTATTAATGTCAGGCTGTTATTTAAACAAACATTAATTCAGGTTGTTGTTGTTATTTAAATATACATTAATATTGATGTATTAATGTCAGGTTGTTATTTAAATATACATTAATTCAGGGTGGTGCCTGTGGCTCAAAGGGGTAGGGTGCCAGCCCCATATGCCAGAGGTGGCAGGTTCAAATTGGCCAAGAACTGCAAATAAATAAATAAATAAATAAATATACATTAATTCAGGTTGTTGTTGTTGTGTTCTGAGACAGAGTTTCATTCAGTCACCCTGGGTAGAGGGTACTGGTGTCCTACCTCACAGCACACTCAAACTCCTGGGCTCAAGTGATCCTCCTGCCTCACCCTCCCAAGTAGCTGGGACTAAAGTCACCCACCACAATGTCCAGCTAGTTTTTCTATTTTTAGTTGAGATGTGTCTTGCTCTTGCTCAGACTGGTCTCTAACTCCTGAGCTTAGGTAATCCACCTGCCTTGGCCTCCCATGGTGCTAGGATTACAGACATGAGCCACTACACCCAGCCTAGATTGCTGTTTTATAAGGAACAATATCTCATTAGCATATATTAGTATATGAATCTAATCACTCATAAAAACAAGCAATGACATACAGAGTAAATAGGTGCCAAGATTTCAAATAAAACAAAACAACCCAATTTCCAGAGTGTAACCATTTTTTTAACATTACCAACAAGGAAATGAGGGATGGAGAAGAAAATGCCCTATGCAAAGAACTCCAAACTACTTAATGATTTCAAAACCAATAATAATTTAATAATTTTGGTTGTCAATGTATCACCTAGATTGATCATAAATCTTACATTTGCATTTCAATTTTCATTTTTGGAAGACATCTATTATCAGTGATCAGAGTGTGATCTTTGTTCTCCCTCCCCTAATTATATTCATTATTTATTCTCATGTTTATGCCACATGTAGGCCAGAGAACTTGATGTGTTTGTGGACCTTGCAACAGAGCAAGCCAATTTTTGTTATGTGCAGTAATTTCTCTTTCTGTCCTTTTTTAAAAATTTTTTTAAACCATTTTGTTATTTTATTTATTTATTTTTTGAGACAGAGCCTCAAGCTGTCCCCCTGGGTAGAGTGCAGTGGCATTACAGCTCACAGCAACCTCCAACTGCTGGGCTCAAGCGAGTCTCCTGCCTCAGCCTCCCAAGTAACTGGGACCACAGGTGCCCACCACAATGCCCAGCTATTTTTTTGGTTGCAGCCGTCATTGTTATTTGGCGAACCCAGGCTGGATTTGAACCTGCTACCTTAGGTATATCTGGCTGGTGCCTTAGCCACTTGAGCCACAGGCGCTGAGCTTCTTTCTGTCCTTTTAAAGTTGAATTTTTCAAGTACTTTATGTGAAAGCTATGACAAAATACATATATTTAAGCAAAAGAAAGGTTTATCATCTTAAAAGTATCAGAGAAAATATGCACCAAATCTTTAAATCTTTTAAGTTATAAAAAAATATTTATAATGCAATAAATAGATTCTGCAACAGCTGGAGCTGAAGAACTTGAGTCAACTAAAAGGAAATATAACATTCCAAAAGTGGTTCTAAACAGTCATCAAAAGCATTTACAGTGCCAAGCTTTCCCTAACTGTTATTTTCATTATTTCAAGGTTTAAGCAGTACTTTCAAGACCAATGAGAACAAACTCCTGAATCTAACTAGAACTACTAAAATAAACATTTTCTCACACACTTAAAACTAATAATGTGATTTGTTTTGATATTATAAACTCTTGTAAACCTTACAAAATAAAGTAATGACTGTAGTGTTGTCTCTAGGGCTAAACTACCAGCTGAAGACACCTTAGCTAAACATTGTGATCAATGTTAAGAATCCATTTAATTTAAATATCTTCTTAAATCTTCTAAATTGTAACATGAGAGAATGGGTCTTACTCAAAAATTCTTTATTTATAAGATGTGATTAATTCAAAAGTAGATATAAAATTCTAGGTCATGAGTTATTTCAGAGATACATCTCTTTACAGACCATGGTAATGGTCTGTAGAGTTACACAAAGAAAAATACAGTGAAAAACTTCGTTAAAGAGAACAGCATGTACATACTAAACAAAGACAATCAGAATCCTTACCTTTGGGCTGCTGTTTTTATCTGTGGATGAGCATGCTGAAAACGTCTACCATGAAGAACAGTTCCAGAACATACTGTTGCATTTTGTGTATTTTCACTGCAGATTTAAAAAACAAAAGATAATTTGAACAAGTAAAAATCGCACATTTATGAAACAAATCTTTAAAATCTGAGCACAGAAAAATCTTTATCACAAACAAAAAAAGGTTTATAGATTAATGCAATTAGCCATGTTAAACTGTCCATTAGGAATTCTCCACTTCCTATATCTGTCTTTAAAATAAATGTTTCCGATCTAACTCAAAAACAATACAGGAGAATACTAGAATAACAAGAGATCAGGAGTTTTAACGTCTACTTCTAATTCTGCCACTGACTTGACAATTACTTAGCCTTTATGTATCGAGTTGTCTATGTATAATTTGACACATAAAATAGTAATTTCAACCTTATTCTTGGGTTGTTACTAATAGACCAATCCTATCAGTAGCACTGGTTCACTACGTCAACCACTAGTGAAGGTGAGTTATATCTGTAAGAGAAGAGGAATAAGAAATCTTTATTTTTAAAAAAAGTTCTTTGTGGATATAATTTTAACATCTCCTAAAGATGACTACCTGCCCTACGGTGTCATCTGCTTACTTTTCATATTATAACTGAGATTCTACTAAACTACATGAAAGCAAACTTGTGAGATCCCAGCCTACTGAAATGTTTTTTATAAGATGTTTTATTCAGAACGAAGAAATCACTGCAATCAATCTTACTCCCAAGACTCAAAGCAAAAAAAAAAAAAACAAACACAGACCGGAACCATCCTATCTCTCGTCCCTTTTGAGAATTTGAAAAGAAATGGTAAAGTTGAACCTATTGGCCAAAAAGGCAGTTAGCTTTTGGTGTCAAATCCTTTCTTTATCTTTTCTGTAGGAATGTGTGGTCAAGCACCTATACCTCAATTTCTTATTGTTGCTCAACATGTTAAGTCCCATTGGGTTGCCTTTCAAAGTTTTAAAACCGTCAGTCTTGTTTCGTCTTACATATGTCTTCAAGATGAAATCACCAGAACTAGTAGCAAGAATTTCAGATCGACGATTTAACTGTAAAAAAGATCCATAAATGTTAAAAAGTCAATAAACGCCATAATACGATAATCTACCAACAACTAATTGAAAATCCGTTTTTAAAAAGGTAGTAAATATGTACAGCTTCTAGGGATGAGGGAGAGGGGTAGCACCAGCATGGATCAAGACTAATTCAACTGTAATACTTTTCTTCTAAGGACATACATGGAGGCCTATTATTTTCTTTTCATGTAAATCTCTCCAAAGAAAATAAGGGCAGAAGATCTTAGCATAGCTTTCTCCAGACAATAAAAAACAGGCATTTCTTCGGCTTAACAGTTCCTGTTGCTATCTAGAGAACAATACTACCAAATCTGACAATTAGATGTCATTTCAACTTGTGCTTTTTTTAAGGACTTTTGCAGTCACAAGAATGTTTCTATATAGAGACAAAAACTGAAATAATGTCTTCATACATTCATAGGTGCAAATAGTAACAGTCACCTTGGGGAGATTACAGTATAACAGGATGCCCCTTAAAGTCTTCTCAACAAAGAAACCTGCCTTTGTTGCATTCATTGCACAAGACATTTGAAAGACGACTTGAGAATCTTTAAGACAAAAAGTTCTTCAGTTCTTAGTGACAATTTCCCCGAAACACTTTAAAAAATCATTCTTAACTACCTTAATTTTATATTTGAAAAACAGCTTAACATTATTTACTCTTTTATAAGAAAATAGAATAAATCAATTTTTCCTCCAGATACATATTTTTTGAAGTAATATAATTTAAAAAATTCTTTTGAGAAGGTTTCTCATTATGTTGTCCAGGCTGGAGTGCAGTGGCTATTCACTGGCATAAATAGCACATTACAGCTTCCAACTCCTGGCCTCAAGCAATCCTTCTTCCTCAACCTTCTGAGTAGCTGGGACTACAATCACCAAGCTCCCTTTCCCCAGTTAATTCTATAGCAGTGGTTCTCAACCTTTGTAATGCCACAAAGTATTTTCTTCACTGTTAAAAAGGAGTCACAACCCATAGGTTGAGAACCGCTGTTCTATAGAAATGCCATAGTGTGCTCAAAAACAAAAACAAAAGCGAAACAACTCAAAAAAGTCCTCCTAAGAAGAGACTTAATTATGCCAACACCATTCTCATTTGTTGGCACATCGACATGCCATAATCCAAAAATCAATCTATTTTTAATGAACTGTTTATCTCCTTCTCCTTCTTTCAAGCGTTTATTTCCCACTATCTTATGAGGTAACAGACTATGAGGAACAAGGTCAGAGGGTTGAGTCCAGATTTGAAGTCACTTTCCCATGATGCACCTGTTGATTCCAGAGGATGCTAGCTGAGGGGCTGGGAAACTGAGTTCAACTTCCAACAGGCTTACACAGCTAGGGAACAAGAGTGGAGTCCTAGATCCACCAAATACAGAAGGCCTCATAAACACCTCAACATTTGAGGAGCCAGGTGCAGAGGCATGCACCTGTAGTCCTGGAGGTGAGAAGATCACTTAAGCCCAGAAGTTCGAGGCCAGCTTGAGCAATAGTCTCAAAAAATTTTTTTTAATTAAAAAATTTATGTCGGGCATGGTGGCTAATGCCTGTAATCTTAGTACTCTGGGAGGATGAGGTAGGTGGATTGCTTGAGCTCAAAAGACCACCCTGAGCAAGAGCAAGACCTTTTAGTCTCTACTAAAAATAGAAAAAACTAGTTAGGCATTGTGCCAAGCACCTGTAATCCCAGCTACTCCAGAGGGTGAGGCAGGAGGGTTGCTTGAGACCAGGAGTTTGAAGTTGCTGTGAGCCATGCTGCCAATGGCACCCAACCCAGGGCAATAGAGTGAGACTGTCTCAAAAATTTAAAAAAGTTTTTTTAAAAATTTCTATTAGAATTACAGTCTTTAAATAAGGATAAATGAGAATTATTATAGTACTCACAGGCTGAAATTCAGCTTCTAATCATTTCAATTTCTAGCTGGATTAAGGTGGTTATCAAATTTTGGAATACATCAAAATTACCTGGATGATTTATTGAAACAAATTATTATGCCCCACCCTTGCAGTTTTTTGATTCAGTAGTTCCCAGGTAGGCCTGAGAACTCGCACATCTATTAGGTAATCAAATATGAAATGTCCTATTTTGAATCATAAGTTTAGCTTATTGTGCCTCAAGCAAGAAGCAGTACAATAAAAATATGTGCCTAAATTATCTATACAGTTTTGCCATCTTAACAGTAGCTTGTTTATGCCAGCAGCAAAGAAGTCTGGAGAGTAAGTGGAATGCCAGAGGACTGGCCAGTCTCTATGGACCAATCTTGGCTGCATAATCACAAGATACTCCCTATCTTACAACTGGTTGCAGTGGCTTGGTTTCGTGAAGCTGCCTTGGATAATAATTTCAGTGCTGGACCACCAGCAGATACCACTTGCTTTCTTTGATGAATATTTAATTTAGAAGTATCTTTCGGCACTTTGCCTTTATCCAACCATTCTGCCGAACCCTTGTGATTGTCAAAAACAATCAATTTTTTATCACACATCACAATACAATACAGAAATGGTTTGGCTTTGTGTGTGACAAAGGAAAGGCAAGCTTTGAGACAGTGATCTTCTGAAGCTCACTTAATTCACGCAGAACCCATTGCACAGCTTCTTTACATGGCTGATATGCTTCAAATGGTGCAGTGTTGTTGGAATAGTAACATTGAACCTTGCTGCTAACTCACACACAGGTAGAGATGGATTCACTTCTACTTCAGCTCATCATTATCCATGTTGGTCTCAGGTCGCCCACGTGGCTCATTTTCAAGATTAAAACCACCAGAAGAGAACTTCTTAAACCATGAACGTACTGTGTGTTCATTAGCCACATCTTTCCTACACACTTTGCTGGGACTCTGTGCTGCTCTTGTTCTACAACAAAACTCACATTCACGGCTTCACAAAAATTGCTCTAAAAATTTTTTGAAGGATAATTGCAAACTCACATGTGCGTTTGAAAGAATGAGGAAATACCTCACAATAAAAATAAAAGTGCCAAAGTGAAATGTCAAGAGATATCATCTGTCAAACTTAGTGATTGAGGAAACAGGACATTTCACACTTAACAACCTAATAAATCCCCATTTATTGATTAAATCCCCATTGCCATTGATGTGCTGACCAGAGGATCACATTTGAGAACCCAGGGACTGAGGTAATCTGAGTAGTAGTGCTACTGGTCATTAGGCCTAAAGTAAAGTAAATGTATTTCCTCTCTAGAGTGAGAGATTATCCTAGGCCACAAATTAAGCCATTTTTCATATGTAGTATCTACCATTCATAATGAGGCTCATAAAGAAATAAGATAACATGATCAAATATCCAGAGAAAAAACTGAAAATAGGAACCGAACTACAAGAGATAAAGCTAATGGGGTTATCACACTACTTCATCACCTTCAGGAAGAGAATATAATCACTTCTGGGTTTGGTGACCTTTTTATACAGGAAATGGACTCTTACTACTGTGGAATAGTAAACGCCACAGCTAGCCAGGTAACTTTCCTTGTAGTCATGTGGGTATTACTGCCTGGCCCAAGAATGGACATACAAGTAGGAAATCAGTAACTATTCATTAGTTCCCAGTTAGAAACACAGGCATCTTCAAATAGAAAGCCCACCATATGGCATTTAAACTTTATAACAATTGTATCCCTATGTTTTAAAAACCATTGAGCTTAAAAAGCAAAGTAACTTTTCCAAACTAAGTAAATGGATCAGAACACAGATTGGTCTGACTCCAAAATGCATGCTTTCCTATACTACATTGCAAGAGGAATTTTTATAGTGCTGTTTGTAGAAACATAATGGTGGTCCTTAACAAAGGGTGAAAACAATGTTACTTCAGTGAAGGCTTAAAACCATTAAGGTACAGAATATTTCATAAGTCAATAAAATATATCTGAAATACTAAAAATGTCTTTACAGTGATGTGCAAATTAATCTTTCCTCTTAAGAATTGTTTAAGCCAAAATTATGTATTCAAATATATAGATAGGTACATAACAGCTAATTCAACCAAGTTTCAGTTTAAGTGATTACAAATTTTCCAAATTTCTTTTTGAGGACGCATTTAGGCATAGCTATTGATAACCCAAATAAAAAAGATATAGATTGTCAAAGTCTTCAATTTCCCAGTTCTGTTGCCTATAAGTTGCTATCAAAAGGTATATATACTTCACGCCACAAAAATACAACTTCTAGCTTTTTCAGACAAGTTTCCTTAGAAAAAACATTCCCTACCATGTTACACTTAGAATGTAGCTCTAGGGGGAAAAAAATCACTACACAGCAGCACGTTAAGAGTATAAATTTATGAAAATTCTTTTCACACAATTACAAAATTATAGGAAACAATTGTAGCTTGCAGAAAATTCACAGGCAATTGTTGAAGTAAAACACAACATCTTAGTTATTTTAGACCTGGCGTATTTACTTCTCTTCTAATTGTTTTCCGTCATTTTATTTGTGCTTCTATCTTACAAATCTACTTCAAATTTACTGGGAGGAAAGAGGTACAAAGAAGCAAAAAACTGTACGGCTAATTATGTCACATAGTACAGTACTCCTATTAATAAAATCAAGATAACATATTCAGTCTGAAGGTTCCTAAACTTTAATCTGCCCCCTACCAGCTTAAGATAGTTTTCCAGGTATGTTAACACCAAGAGAACTACTGTGAAAAGATGAATCCATCTGTTCAAAACTAGATCACACTACTGGAAAATCACCTATAATCGGGGCTTCTAAAGTCAGATCTGCAACTAAATGTGCAAATGAACACCAGTTTATAAAGATTCAATAACACTGTGTGATAATGATAACAAAATGTAATTTATGAAAAATTGCTAGTGCCATGCACTATGTAAATTACATAGTCTCATGAAACTCTCACAACACTTCTATAAAGTAGATAGTTATTAGCAGGCCTAGAATTGGATATTTTTTATTAACTACTATAATATGCCACCCACACAAAAATGCTATATAAATGCTTATCTGTGGTTTTGCTTTCTGTGGTTTCAGTTATCCATGGTCAACCATGGTCCAAAAATATTTTAATTTAACCATTCTCCTATCAATAGGTACTGAGATTATTTATAAAGTTTTGCTATGATATTATCATTGAATTTTTCTGAGACTGAGAATAACATTCAGGCAACAGAAATACATACTAATGCATATAAGATCAAATGAGGCCCCAGAGCATAAAACACGAATAAACAAATTAACCCTGAGACTATGTGGCAATGCTGTGGGGCATATGGTGAAGCCAGGAGTAGTGTACAGAGCAAAACACTCTCACATTCCAGCAACCTAATCAGAAAGCTTGGGGATAGCTACTTTGTTGATGTAATGGTTCCAGTACCTCATCCCCTACCCAAGCTTTAAGGAGTTCACTTGGGGTTCTACAATGTACCCCTCAAGGATAAGGAGGGGCTACTGTGTGTTTCTCTCAACTGGATATCAATCTATAGACTACATTTACATAGTGTAAACAAAGACGCAGGAAATCAGTAAATGTGTTTTGGAAAAGGCTAGAGATGTTTTAGGCTTTGTTGGTCACGTAGTCTGTTTCATCTACTCAACTCTACTCAAATACTCAAACCTGTTGTAGCACAAAAGCAGCCACAAACAATACACAGACAAATGAGCATGGCTATTGTCCAGTTAAACTTTACTTATGGACACAAATTCTGAGTTTCATATAATCTTTACGTGTCATGAAATAGTATTCTTTTGATTGCTTTTTCCAGCATCTAAAAATGTCAAAATAATTCCCTATAACATTCATTAAGTAATCATCAAATTATTAGAATTTAAGTTCTACAGGAAAAACAAACAAAAAAAAACTATCAGTTTTGCTCCAGCACCTAGAACACTGCACTCAATACATACATGCTCAATTAGTGAATAAAGACTATGTCTACTAGGAGGCCCAGAAAGAATAATCTAGAAAAGCAATACATAAAGAGATAATAGCTAATTTTTTCCTCATAATTAACAAAAGACATGAATCCTTTACCTAAAGAAGTACAGTAAGACTGCAGAAGCCCCAAAATAGAAGATTACTCCACGAAACACAAAAGATACAGTCATTATGAACCAAAATAATAAAAGCTTTCTCCTAATTCCAGATACATTTGTAAATGGAAAAAAGGGGCTCTCCTAATGATCCTAAAATGGGCCTACATAATAATAAACCAAGGCATGCAAAATTTATCAAGCCCAGACAGACACGTGTATAGGACTTCAGTCACGTACCAAACCAGGTTTGGAAACAATTTTCAAAGGCATTTTGTTCTTCCTTTTCTTCCATGCCCATAGTTTCCTATCTAGCTGATTAATCACCTAAAATGTGGCAAATCGTGGCCCTGCTCATTACCTTCAAGTTACTGGAATTTGCAATACAAAGAACAACGTGTAGCCAATCCATAGATTTTTTTTTTTTTGGAGAAGGAGCCTAACTATGTTGCCGTAGGTAGAGTGCTATCACAGCAACCTCAAAATCTTAATCTCTTGCCTCAGTCTCCCAAGTAGCTAGCTGGGACTATAGGCACCTGCCACAACACCCGGCTATACTTTTTTTTGTAGTTGTCATTGTTGTTTAGCAGGCTGAGGCCGGGTTCAAATCCACCAGCCCGTGTATGTGGCTAGCGCCCTAAGGACTAAGCTATGGGTCCCGAGCCAGGTTATGTTATTTTAATGTAAATACTTGGTAACCAATTCAGGAACTGTTTATTTTGTTTTGCTTTTGCTTTTTAAATTTTGTTTTGAGACAGGGTCTTGCTCAATTGCCTAGGCTACATTGCAGTGGTGTCAGTAAAAAGTATAACTTACTGGCCACTCAAATCTTGGCAAAGTTTTTTTTTTGTAGAGACAGAGTCTTACTTTATCGCCCTCAGTAGAGTGATGTGTTGTCACACAGTTCATAGCAACCTCCAACTCCTGGGCTTAGGCGATTCTCTTGCTTCAGTCTCCCAGTAGCTGGGACTACAGGTGCCCGCCACAATGCTAGGCTATTTTTTTGTTGCAGTGTGGCTAGGGCCGGATTTGAACCAGCCACCCTCAGTTTATGGGGCTGGTGCCCTACCCACTGAGCCACAGGCACTGCCCATTGGCAAAGTTTTTTTTTTAGCGTATTTCCCCAGAATAAGAAAGCCAGTTACTCAAAAGACTAGATTTTTTTCTTTTTGAGACCCAGTCTCACACCCTGCCTCACAAAAGAGCCATGGTGTCATAGCTGACAGCAACCTCAGACTCTTGGGCTTAAGCAACTTTCTTACCTCAGCCTCCTGAGTAGCTGGGACTACAGGCACCCCCTACAACACCCAGCTATTTTTAAAGAGGGTGGTCTCACTCTAGCTCAGGCTGGTCTTGAACTTGCCGGTCCCAGTCTCCCAGAGTGCTGCGATTACAGGCGTGAGCCACCACACCCAGCCTCTAAAGACTAAATCAAAAACTATTTTTAATTTTTAAATGTATGATTTCTTTCTTTTTATTCCCTTTGTTTGAGACAGAACCTCAAGCTGTCCTCCTGGCTAGAGTGCTGTGGCATCACAGCTCACAACAACCTCCAACTCCTGGGCTCAAGTGAGTCTCCTGCCTCCACCTCCCAAGTAGCTGGGACCACAGGCATCCACCACAACACCCGGCTATTTTTTGGTTGCAGCCATCATTGTTTGGCAGGCCCGGGCTGGATTCGAACCCGCCACCTTAGGTGTATGTGGCTGGCGCCTTTGCCACTTGAGCCACAGGCGCCAAGCCAAATGTATGATTTCTGAGAGGTTCTGGCACACAATGGGATAAGGGTCTGCGAGAAATGAAAGGACACCAGTTCAGGGACAAGGAAAGACTTTAACAGAGTTAAAGTGAACAGATTCACTAATGACAGATGAAACCACTGCTAATGTGCCTGTACTGATTCTTGGGAATAAGATTGACAGACCTAAAGCCATCAGTGAAGAGAGATTACAAGAGATGTTTGGCTTATGTAGTCAGACAACAAGAAAGGGCAGTGTATCTCTGGAAGCACTGAATGCCCGACCCTTGGAAGTTTTTATGTGCACTGTGCTCAAAAGACAAGATTCTGGAGAGGGCTTCCATTGGATGGCGCAGTACACTGACACCAACCCGAATTGGCTCCAGGTCTCAACATTCGGGCCTACTAGATGTCGCCTTATAGACATGCTTGCGCTTATACAAAGGAACCCATACAGAATGCTAATTTATACATTGTTTTATTTATTTACTTGAGACAGTCTCACTATATCGCCCTTGGTAGAGCGACGAGTTTAATCACTTAAACTCTTGGGCTTAAGCGATTCTCCTGCCTCAGCTTCCCAAGTAGCTGGGACTAGAGGCACCTGCCACAATGTCTGGCTGTTTTTTG
Organism: Galago senegalensis; assembly: GCA_963575145.1. Lineage (NCBI taxonomy): Eukaryota > Metazoa > Chordata > Mammalia > Primates > Galagidae > Galago > Galago senegalensis. The sequence goes on from CAUYTI010164550.1 coordinate 22,287, forward strand.
TTGTGGTGTCATTGTTGATTAGCAGGCCTGGGCTGGGTTCAAACCCACCAGCCCCAGTGTATGTGGCCGGCATGCTAACCACTGAGCAACAGGCACTGAGCCATATATATTGTTTTAGAAGAAATTAAAGTTGGCAACACTGTAAATATGTGTCAGTGTGGTGGTACTGATTAACAGTACTTCACATAAAACAGTACTTTATGTATCCACTGAAAGGAATGAGAGTACTTTATAAAAAACTCTTATTAAGTGGCCATGCTGTGGCTCAAAGGAGTAAGGTGCTGGCCCTATATGCTGTGGGTTCAAACCCAGCCCCAGTCAAAAATTGCAAAAAAAAAAAAAAAAACCCAAAACAAACAAACAAAAAAATCTCTTATGAGGCTGGGTGCAATGGTTCACGACTGTTATCCCATCACTTTGGGAGTCCAACGCAGGTGGATCACCTGAGCTCAGGAGTTCGAGACCAGTCTGAGCAAGGGTGAGACCCTGTCCCTAAAAACTAGATGGGTGTCGTGGCGGGCACCTGTAGTCCCAGCTACTTGGGAGGCTAAGGCAAGAGAATCACTTGGGCCCAGGGGTTTGAGATTTCTGCAAACTACGATAACGCAGAAACTCCACAGTAGATAACTAAGGAGACTCTGTCTCGAAAACTAAATAAATAAGGACTCTAATGAATGGTCTCTGTTTTAGGAAAAACTCTTCTCAAACTGTACTTTCAACAAGAACACAGAAGACTTCTGTGACCAAACATCACACACCAACCAGCAGACTTCAGCTGGGTGTCCTGTCTTCTAATTCAATTCCAACATTACCTTTCTTTTTTTTTTTTGAGACAGAGCCTCAAGCTGTCACCCTGGGTAGAGTGCCATGGCATCACAGCTCATAGCAACCTCCAACTCCTGGGCTCAAGCTATTCTCCTACCTCTGCCTCCCAAGTAGCTGGGACTACAGGGGCCGCCACAAGGCCCAACTATTTTTTGGTTGCAGTCGTCATTGTTTAGTGGCCCAGGCTGGATTCAAACCCACCACCTTAGGTATATGTGGCTGGCGCCTTAGCCACTTGAGCCACAGGCACCAAGCCAACATTACCTTTCCAGAGATAGCATCAGATCCCATTAGTTGAGGGCTCAGTCCCTAAAACTGACCCTCTTTTCCTGCAATTGTAAGTCCAGGCGTCCAGAACTTCTAACAGACTGGCTTCAAAATGGGATTCCCGTGATCCCCTCTTTGTAGTCAATTTGCTGAAACAGCTCACAGAACTCAGGGAATCATTTACTTAGTTTACTGGTTTATCATAAAGATATTACAAAAGGCTACGGATAAAGAAATGCACTGGGTGAAGTCTAGGGGAAGGAGCACAGGGAATGCTAGTCTCCAGGAACCCTCAGAGTACAGGGTGGAACCCTCTCTGGAATGAGGATCTTTGACCCACAATCAGAAAGGCAGGGGAAGCCAGAAAAATTCTATTTCCTGAGGTCTGCTCCTGAGGCCTAAAGAGCCCTAAGATTATAAAAAGGATTATGGGAATTCTGAGCCATACAAAAACCACAAATTCACACGTACGTGTGTGTGTGTGTGTGTGTGTGTGTGTGTAAATATATAAAAAATACCACAGTCTCCAAGACATATAAAGTTAAAGTAAGATCAGGAAAACTGCAGAGTATATTACCAATTGTGTAAGAGGGGGTAGAAATACACATCTTCTTTATGTTTCAAATATTTCTGAAATGACAAAGAAGAAACTAGGAATATTCTTTGCCTCTAGGGCAGGGAAGTAAGCGGTTGAGGCTTACAGTTTAAATATTAAGGCTTCTTTTGAGGTAACAAATTTTAGTATGTAACCTGAACAAAAAATTTTAAAGCAGCACTTGCCTTTTTTCCTTTTGAGGTTTCAGAATCCTCATCTTCATCTACATTGAGTAGATTTGCCCCACTACATAGAAAATAAAGGGGGAAAAAACCTCAGTAATAATCACAATCCATACATTAAATTCAGAAGTTTATCATCTATGCTCACGTACTTCAGGGAAAGGGTCAAAAAAGCAAATTTTTAGGCTTGCAAGCCCTGTGGTCTCCATAGCAACTACTCATCTTTGCCACTATAGTATGAAAGCACCCATAAACTATACGTGTGCTTATGTTCTAATAAAAAGTATTAATAAAATCAGGTAGCAGGAAAGATCAAGCCCATGGGCCATAGTCTGCTGATGCTCCCTACCACAAATGAACACACACTTCTGACTTCTGTTTTTTAACTATGGATTTTATTATTCTCATTTTCCCATTCTATTGTAGACTAAAAATAACAGAAGACAGAGAAAACAGTGGAGGAGAAACAAACTGGCAAGAGAAAAAAGCCTTAACTAGTCAAAAGAAAATAAATCCAATGGTACTGTCATAACAGATTAATTATATCACCACCATTCTTGGAAATATCAACACTTTGCTGAGAATCGCTCACCTGAGGTTATCAAAGATCAGACTAATATATCTACTAACAGTCCATATTAATGTCTATATATTCAAAAAACTGAAATCCCTTAGGACCCATGATGAACCAAAGAGAACATTTCATAAATGAAATACACTAGACAGCTAGCAGTTAAAAGACAATTTTTTAGCAATAGTTACGGCAAGAAAATGTAAGTCAAATATACCTTTTTGAAGACAACTCTGTTAAGGTATTTATAGTAAAATTCTAGCTACTTATAAGAAAAATGTAAAATGTTTTATTTCATTACTGTTTATATACATCCCAACTTAACATTAAAAATTCTCTCTTGTAAACACTGAACAAAAATTTTCAAAGTGATATACTTTCTATTTAGCTTAATTGTAGATTTAATTTTAATTTTTAAAAACTATATAAATACTGAATGTAATAAAAATTATTTTATATTAAAAATAATCAGAAAAAAAGAAAAAAGAAAGGAAAGAAAGAAGATCACAAAATACTGACTTTAAATGAAAAACTTGCCAGGTCAAAGCTCTCCTTCAAATAAAACTTTAAGACTAACATCTCAAAGGTGAAGGCACATAGAGTGGTAATGATGAATGGAGCTGTTGCCCAGACAGAAGGAAAAACACCTACAACATTTAGCCAATATACTCTGAATGACTTCTTGTATAAAAATTTCCAAAAAATATTTATAGTTTTGGTAGAACTTTGTGTATATACTTGTGTCTCTGAATTTGTTGTTTCTTTAGGCCACCAGAAAATCAGGTAAATAAATCAAAAAGCTAAAAGCAATATTGACTGGGGGGGAGGGTGGTGGTAGCCACAAATGGGGAAAAAAGATAGTGTAACACTTAAACTTTCACATAAAATCCAAGAGTCTTATCTGGGTTCCGTAATGATAAAAGTTAGCTTTTCAAATTGCTGCTTCAACAGGCAGTCTTTCAAAACAACAACAACAAAAACACATCTTAATTTGAAATCTTCTGTTTTATGGTTAACTTTTAATCATAAGGTTACATGTATTATATTCACACATTTCAAAAGATGAAGAAATGTAACAGCGAAACTCTTTAACAATAAAGAACTGCATTTTGTTTTCCTTAATGTTGCTACAAAAAAAGTTACTTGTTTTCTTAAGTAAAAAATACCATAGTACTAGAATATTTACATGAAATATAAATTGTTTTTCTAATGAAAAGTTTCGTTTTTATAATGTATCTGAGGGAAAAAGAAAATTCTTACTCTTTATCTGTATCTCCTTCACTTTCTTCTTCATGATCAAAGCTCCATTTACTTTTAAAACCTCCATCTCTCTTAGATTCTGATCTAGCCAAAGCTGAAATAAAAACAAACTGAGATAAGTATTCACTAATATAGCTATTCAATACAAAACAAATTCAAGCATTTCCCAAGTTCCTTGATTAATCTAGATTTTATTTTAATTTGCTTGCCTTTTATCTATTTCTTATAAATATATTATTTCCTCTTAGAGAAAAAGAACACATTAAAATCTATTTTTACTAATTTGTAGGCATCCATACATGTGTATTTGCTGCCACATAAGCTCAAATTAGTTAAGATATAATAATAAAACGGAGGATAGATGATTATGTATGATTATATAAATTGGTCCTAAATTTCAAACTTTGATCACTGACTGTAGAAATTAGTACCTCTAAACATCTGCTTGCCTTATTTGTAAGAACTATATCTAGATCACTAGGCTCTTCCTTAAACTCAATCCTCCCTGCCTTTTAATAGAAGAAAAACCAAACAAGGTTTTCTGTGTCAGCAATATAGTTAACTTAACAACTAGAAAAACTAGATTAGAACAGCAAATATGCTCTTTCCAAGTTAAAAGGTTTTTATAAATATGCTGCTAAAATCCCCTGAAGCTACAAATATCCAGAAGGTGAGAACTAGAGACAAATGAAGAAGTCCAGAGCTGGCATTTCTCTTGGTGCCATTTAACAAACACCTGATATCTGAGAACCAGGACTTTAAAAAGATTAAATTTGGGGCCCTAGTGGGATGAGAGGTCAAAATGAAAACCAAAGACCTCAAGGGCAACAGTCTGACTAGAAGAACTAAGAAAAATAAAAGAAGTTCACAGAAGAAAGAGATAATAGGGATAATTGTAATATCTTACCCATGGCTCTAGTTTTTTGACTTGAACTAAAGACAAAGTGTATCCACTCTATGGTCAGTGCTTTGTCTGAAAAGACAGCTTTTATTTTTTTTAATGGAAAGTAACAAGTATTGGCTAAGATGTGGAAGAAATCAGAACCCTTGTGCATTGCTGATGGTAATAAAACAGTGCAGCCACTGTAGAAAAGAATGAGGCAGTTCCTCAAAAACTTAAACATAGATGTAACATATGAACCAGCAATTCCCTTTCTAGGTATATACCCCCAAATAGCTGGAAGCATGAATTCAAACAGACATGTACACCAAGGTCCACAGCAGTATTATTCATGATAAGCCAAAAGGTACAAACAACCTAAATGTTTATCAACAGATGAATGGATAAACAAAATACGAAACGTGGTATGTATGTACACCCGTATACCACACACACAACGAATTAATTCAGCCATAAAGAAATGAAACTTGGATACAGGCTACAACACGAGGAACCTGAAAGCATCACAGTAAGTGAAACATGCCAGACGCAAAAGGACAAATACCATATGATTCCAGTTATATAACATACCTGTAAGACAGTGGTTCTCAACCTTCCTAATGCCTCCTAAATGCCAGGACCCTTTAATACAGTTCCTCATATTGCAACCATAAAATTGTTTTCACTGCTACTTCTTAACTATAATTTTGCTACTGTTATGAATCACAATGTAAATATCTAATATGCAGGATGTATTTTCATTGTTACAAAGGGGTCGTAACCCACAGGTTGAGAACCACTGCTTTAAGAGAATAGGTTAGTAAGGCTGGGTGCAATGGCTCATGCCTGAAATCCTAGCACTCTGGAAGGCTGAGGCAGGTGGATTACTCGAGCCCAGGAGTTTGAGACCAATGTGAGCAACAAACTGAGACCCTATCTTTAAATTAGCTCGGTGTCTGGGAAACTAAGGCAGGAGGCTGGCTTGAGCCCACCAGGACTTTGAGATTGCAGTGAGCTAAGCTGGGGGACAGAGCAAGACCCTATTTAAAAAAAAAAAAAAAGAGAACAGGTAAATTTAAAGAGATGAAGAGTAGACAAGAGGTTACCAGGGCTTGCTGGGGGTAGGAACAGACGTAGAAGTACTGTTTAATAGATAACTGTTTTTATTTGAGATGATGAAAAAGTTCCAAAGTGGATAGTGGTGGTAATAGCAAATATATTTTATGCCAATGAACTATACAAATGTATGCTTAAAAATAGTTAAAGTGACAAATTTCATCTACATTTCATGACAATAAAAATGCTTTTTAAAGGAAGAAAAGGGGCTGTGCCCATAGCTCAGTAGGTAGGGCGCCAGCCACATACACCAAGACTGGCGGGTTCAAACCTGGCCTGGGCCAGCTAAAAAAAAAAAACCCAAAAAACCAATGGCAACAACAACAAAAAAAACAACTGCAACAAAAAAAAAATAGCCAGGTGTTTTGGTGGGCACCTGTACTCCCAAGCCACTTGGGAGGCTGAGGCAAGAGAATCACTTAAGTCTGAGTTTGAGGTTGCTGTGAGCTGTGACACCACAGCACTCTACTGAGAGAAGACAGCTTAAGACTCTGTCTCAAACAAACAAAAAAGGAAGAAAAGGGCCTAGAGAGGTGGCTCACTCCTTTGGGAGGCCAAGGTGGGTAAACTACTTGAGGTTAGGAGTTCAAGACAAGCCTAAGCAAGAATGAGACCCTGTCTCTACTAAAAATAGAAAAATCAGCTGGGTGATGTGGAGGGTATCTATAGTCTCAGTTACTTGGGAGGCTGAGGCAAGAGGATCAACTGAGCCCAAAGAGTTTGGTGTTGCTGTGAGCTATGATACCATTGCACTCTACCTAGAGCCACAGAGTGAGACTTTGTCTCAAACAAAAATATAAATAAAGAAAATAAAAGGAAGAAAAGCTTCAAAATGACTAACAGAAGCAAACATGAATGCTCTCCAAAATACATAAAATTTCAATGCAAGCCCTGATGGAGTTTCAAAAAATATCATCAAACAGGAGGAAACAAGTCATCAACAGCAAATCTGAAACATGTATACTGAGGTTGAAAACATAAGTAAATAAAAAGTATGCCTGTCAGAGAAAAAAGTTACAACTAAGCAAGAGGAAAAGCTACAAGGAACCCTGTGATGCTGGATTACAGTCAGAATTCCGTCACTGAACTCATGTTTGTTTAACACATATACAGGTGGATGTGTGTTTCTAACATGGGTTAGTACACAGAGCTACGGCTCTGTTCTCTGACAAGGTCTAGTTGATGCTCCAGTAGCAATGAGCACACCTACTGCCAGATCTTGGTTTGTAAACACTATTCTCTCCTATAAAAGGAGCCAGGGCTCCTGGGAGAAATGACTGATTCTACAGAAGAGGCAGGAAAAATAAGATGAACATGGAGTACTGTGCAGTGTCAGAATGCAAGGAACTTCTTTTTTAAAAAAGGAAGAGATGAGGCATGTCAAAAGGTTACAGAAAACAATCTGAAAGAACCCCAAATACCTAAAGTTGGAATAATTTTAGCAAAAATAAATAATAATAGCATTGGGTTATAACTCCTGAATAAAATAAAACAGCTAGGCATTGTGGCAGGTGCCTGTAATACTAGCTACTTGGAAGGCTAAAGCAAAAACTTTTGAAGCCACAAGTTTGATGTTGCTGAGAGCTGTCACACCATGGTACTCAACCCCAGGGCAGAGAGTGAGACTCTGTCTCAACAAATAAGTAAATAAATAAATTTAATAAAACCTGGGCGTGGTGGCTCACACCTATAATGCCAGCACTCTGGAGACTGAGGCAGGAGGATCACTTGAGGCCAGGAGTCCAGATTAGCCTGGACAAAGAAACCTTTTTCTAAATAAAATTTTTATCCTTTATAAAAATTTTTAAAGATTAGTCCAGCATTGTGGCACATTTCTGTAGTTTTGCCTACTTAGGCGGTTGAGGCAGAAAGATGGCTTCACCCTAGGAATTCCAAGTTACAGTTAAGGAACATATATTTAGTAGACTGTGAACAGAAAAATTTTATAAGAAAATCATCATTTGGGAACTATTTTACTAATATCTGATCAGGCAGGAATCAACAGGTGCTAAAACTCGTGGGTAAAGTCAATGAGAAACAAGCAGTTTATACCGTCTGAAACCATCACCTTTGTAACTAATAACGGTAACTACAAAGATGGTAACTTTCAGTAGAGAAATCTGACAAACACCACCTAAATTAACTAAGTGATCAAAGTTACCTTTACCAGTAATAGGATAAACTGGCATCATGGCATCTAAACACTACACACTGAGAAGGACAAAGATCATTCGTATGACATTCCTTGTTAAAAAAATGTATAACCTGACTCTAATCATGAGGAAAAGTCAGATAAACGTAAACTACAAAATAATCAGTTTACTTTAAAATTGTCAAGGTCACCAAAAGCGAAGAAAGCCTGAAAAGCTATTTCCAGATTAAAAGAGGCAAATAAATGTAATACATATAATTACAAATAAATGTAATAGATGATACTGTATCAGATCCTGAACCAAATGGTTTTTCTCTTTTGCTATTAAGAAACATTTTTAGGGCTCAGTGCCTAAAAAAAGCACAATGGTTACCGCGCCAGCCATATACACCAAAGTTGGTGGGTTCAAACCCAGCCTGGGCCTACTAAACAACGACAACAACCACCACCAAAAAAATAGCTGGGCGTTGTGGCGGGTGCCTGTAGTACCAGCTACTTGGGAGGCTGATGCAAGAGAATCATTTAAGCCCATGAGTTTGAGGTTGCTGTGAGCTGTGACACCACAGCAGTCTACCGAGGGCAACATAATGAGACTCTGTCTCAAAAAAAAAAAACAAAACAGGCTCGGAGCCTGTAGCTCAACCAGCTAGGGCGCCAGCCACGTACACCTAAGGTGGCGGGTTCGAATCCCCAGCCCGGACCCGCCAAAACAACAATGACGGCTGCAACCAAAAAATAGCCAGGCGTTGTGGCAGGCGCCTGTGGTCCCAGCTACTTGGAAGGCGGAGGCAGGAGACTGGCTTGAGCCCAGGAGTTGGAGGTTGCTGTGAGCTGTAATGCCACGGCACTCTACCCAGGGGGACGGCTTGAGGCTCTGTCTCAAAAAAAAAAAAAAATGAAAACAAACACTTTTAGGTTAACAAGTGTAATCGGTTAGTATTATAATCAATGTTAATTTTCTGGTTTTTACAACTGCAATTTTCTGGGTTTTTTTTTTTTTTTTTTTTTTGAGACAGAGCCTCAAGCCGTCCCCCTGGGTAGAGTGCCGTGGCATTACAGCTCACAGCAACCTCCAATTCCTGGGCTCAAGCAAGTCTCCTGCCTCCGCCTCCCAAGTAGCTGGGACCACAGGCGCCCGCCACAATGCCCGGCTATTTTTTGGTTACAGCCGTCATTGTTGTTTGGCGGGTCCGGGCTGGGGATTAGAACCCGCCATCTTAGGTGTATGTGGCTGGTGCCTTAGCCGGTTGAGCTATAGGCGCCAAGCCAATTTTCTGGTTTTTACAACTCTGGGAGTATAAGAGAATGGACAGCCCAAGCACCGTGGCTCACACCTATAATCCTAGGACTCTGGGAGGCTGAGATGGTGGATTGCTTGAGCTCAGGAGTTCGACATCAGCCTGAGCAAGTGTGAGACACCATTTCTACTAAAAATAGAAAAATAAGCCAGGTGTTGTTGAGGGTGCCTGTAGTCCCAGCTACTGGCTAAGGCAAGAGGATTGCTTAAGCCCAGGAATTTGAGGTTGCTGTGAACTATGCCACCACAGTTACAGAGTGACATTCTATCTCAAAAAACCCAAAATCCAAAAACACGGAAGTATAATTCAAACCACCAGCTGATAACCCCATCAGACTAGCAAAAATTAAAACATCAAGTATGTGATTATAAGTAGAAACAGGAAAACTTAAAAACTGCTACTGAACTCACTTTGGAATCAATCTGGCAACATGCAGAGAAGTTGAAATTGCACAAGCCTTAGGACTCAATTTAACTGCTGAGGGATACCCTAGGTCAGAAGTCAGCAAACCAGGACCCAGCCGAATCTGTCCTACTCATGAGCTAAGAAAATGGCTTTTATACTTTTAATGGGTGGCAGAAAAAAATCAAAAGAAGAATGATGTTTCATGACACACAAAAATTATATGAAATTCAAATGTCACTGTGAAGAAATAAGGTTTCACTGAAACAGTAATGCTCATTTGTGTTCTCTCTGCCTTCTCACTGAAATGGCAGTGTTGAGTAATTGTGGTAGACACTGTGTGCTTAAGAGTGTAAGATGTTTATTATCTGGCTCTTTACACAAAAAGGCTGCCACCCTTTGCTCTAGAGAAATATGTGCACAAGGAAACAATTTTTTAAAAACTTCATAGTAGTGGGCAGCACCTGTGGCTCAGTAAGTAGGGCGCCGGCCCCATATACTGAGGGTGGCGGGTTCGAACCTGTCCCCGGCCAGACTGCAACAAAAAAAATAGCCAGGAGATGTGGCAGGCACCTGTAGTTCTAGCTACGCGGGAGGCTGAGGTAAGAGAATCACCTAAGCCCAGGAGCTGGAGGTTGATGTGAGCTGTGACGCCACAGCATTCTACTGAGGTTGATAAAGTGAGTGACTCTGTCTCTAAAAAAGAAAAGAAAATTCATAGTAGCAACATAAGACATACTAAACTGTTTATAGTAGCAATGTACGTAATAGTAAAAAGCTGTATAAATAAGCTATTAGTCATACCATGGAATACTAAGGGACAATGAAAATGAAATCACCAGGGTTCCTTTAGTCAATATTGTTGCATCTCTCCAACAATGCACTAAGAATAAAAGGTTGAAGAATAAATACATGGGCAGTGCCTTTGGCCCAAGGAGTAGGGCACCGGCCCCATATACCAGGGGTAGAGGGTTTGAGCCTGACCCTGGCCAAAACTGCAAAAAAAAAAAAAAAAAGGAATAAATACAGTATGACATGATTTCTAATTAAAACATACAAAACAGGTTGGGTGTAATGGCTCATACCTGTAATCCTAGCACTCTGGGAGGCTGAGGCAGGTGGACTGCCTGAGCTCAGGAGTTCCAGACCAGCCTGAGCCAAAGCAAGACCCCGTTTATACTAAAAATAGAAAAACTGTGGCAGGAGGATCACTTGAGCCCAAGAGTTGGAGGTTACTGTGAGCTATGATGACACAGCACTCTACCTAGGGTGACAGTTTAAGACTCTGCCTCAAAAAAAAAAGAAAAGAAAAACGATGATATAAATAATTGTACATATATCGTCATATGTAAAGTTAAGAGATACACACCTAAGAAGTGTAAAAAGCATGAGAACAATACTACCAAATTAAGGATGGTGGCTCCCCTGAAGGAAATACATACACACACACACACACACACACACACACACACACACACACACACGAAGTAGCAGAAGAGGTAAGGGAAGGGTGAGGGGTAAGGCGGTGGGTTGGGGTTTACTGCAGCTTCAGTTTCTTTTTTTCTTTTCTTTTTTTTTTTTTTTTGAGACAAAGTCTCACTATGTCACCCTCAGTAAAGTGAGTGCTGTAGTGTCACAGCTCACAGCAACCTCGACGTCTTGGGCTCAAGTGATTCTCTTGCCTCAGCCTCCCAAGTAGTTGGAACTACAGGCACCTGCCATAACACCCAGCTATTTTTTTCTTGCAGTTGTCATTGCTGTTTAGCTGGCCGGGGCTGGGTGTATGTGGCCAGTGCTCCACCCACTGAGCTATGGACACCTCCTACAGAAGTGGTTCTCAACCTTCCTAATGCCGCCAACCCTTTAATATAATTCCTCATGTTGTGGTGACCTCCCAACCATAAAATTATCTATATCAATGATTATCAATAATTATCAATAATTTTATGGTTGGGGGTCACCACAACATGAGGAACTGTATTAAAGGGTCACGGCATTACTAAGGTTGAGAACCACTGGCCTACAGCTTCAGTTTCATTGGTTGGTAATTTTCTTCTTTAGGCTAGGAAGTAGAACACAACTGTTTGTTATGTAAGTCTAGCTACATTCACATAGATGTGAAATATTTCCTAACAATTTTTATCAGTAAGATTTTACAATAACAAAGAATGTAAGAAAAAGAGAATTTTTCCCCCCAGAAACAGAGTCAGTCTCTGTTGCCCAGGCTAGAATGCAATGGTGTAATTATAGGTCACTGCAGCCTCCATTTCCTTGACTCAAGTGATCCTTCTGCCTCAGCCTCCCATGTAGCTGGGACTACAGGCACTTTCTGCCACATCAGCTTATTTTTCTTATTTGTGTTTTTACAGGGTCTTGATAATGTTGCCAGGCTGGTCCTGAACTCCTGGCCTCAAGTGATTCCCCTACTGTGGCCTCCCCAAATGCTGGTATTACAGGCAAGAGCCACCATATCCAACAGTCCTTTTTAAGAGGGCCACAGAGAGAAAACTTCACGACTGTTTTTATTATAAAATGGATATAGTACAGACTATCACTTTCTATAACTGCTGTCTTTGCTTTTTACCTAATGTTTACAAACAAAATTTGCAGCTCATAATAATGAGTCATCCAATGTTGCACCACTCCAAGTAATTCAATGTCTAAGTGTGTTGTAATTATGAGCATTATCAGTCTGTCTTTGACTTGTGGATTAACCAGTGTTTTGCATCAAGATACTAACTGGACAGTGCCTATGGCTCAAAGGAGTAGGGTGCTGACCCCATATGCCAGAGGTGGCAGGTTCAAACCTGGCCCCAGACAAAAAACTGAAACAAACAAACAAAAAAAAGATACTATTTAGTTTTTAGTATTGTTAATAGTTTGGCTATGTTTTCTAAAGGTTTGGATAATGAAAATGAGAAAGATTGCAATAACAACTCCAATATAACCCAGACATCACTGAATGAAAGAAAAAAGGAAGGAAAAGTTATGTAACATCCTTCCTTTTCTTTTCTTACTTACGTTTGCCTTGTTTCAGAAAGTTCTAATTCTTACTTATGTTTGCCTTGTTTCAGAAATTTCTGCATCAGTTCCTTGTCAATTAAAAGCTAAACCACTTCTGTTATTATTATACTTTTCAAACAAACTACAAATTGTGTTATTGTGTTGTCTACTTTGTTCTTTCTTTAGCTTTCTAAACTGATCAAAATTTACAAATTTTTAGATTTTATAAGAATTGTTATTTTCAGGTTCAGTGCCTGTAGAACAGTAGTTAGGCTGCTGGCCACATACAGCGAGGCTGGCTGGTTTGAACCTGGCCTGGGCCAGCTAAACAACAATGACAACTGCAACCAAAAAATAGCTGGGCATTGTGGTGGGTACCTGTAGTCCCAGCTACTTGAGAGGCTGAGGCAAGAGAATCACTTAAGCCCAAGAGATTGAGGTTGCTGTGAACTGTGATGCCAGAGCACTCTACCAAGAGTGACAAGTAAGACTATATCTAAAAAAAAAAAAAAAAAAAAATTGTCATTTTCAAGTTTGAGAAATACTAAGACTATTGAAAGAATGGGGGAAAAAACAAATTCTGTGCCACTCTTATTGAATGGTGGGGGTCTACTTCCCCTGTCCTTAAGCCTAGGCTGGCTCTGTCTTTTTGACCAATACAATGTGGTAGAGGTGACACTGTAATTTCTATAGTTGGGCCGTTAAGAGATCTTTGGCTTTCTCCTTTTGCCCTCCTTTTTTTTTAAAAAAAAAATAGAGACAGAGTCTCACTCTACTGCCCTCAGTAGAGTGCTGGGCATCACACAGCTCACAGTAACCTCCAACTTCTGGGCCCAGGTGATTCTCTTGCCTCAGCCTCCTGAGCAGCTGGGACCACAGGCGCCCGGCTATATTTTTTTGTTACAGTTTGGCTAGAGCTGGGTTTGAACCTGCCATCCTTGGTACATGGGGCCGGCACCCTACCCACTGAGCCACAGGCACCACCCCCCTTTTGCCCTCTTAATGTATTTCTTCATGAATGATATTGTCCATAATAACTTGTTAATTTTTCCTTCTCTTGTCCAATCTCCCATTCCTTTTGGGAAGGTGCAGGGAAAAAATGGGCAAGCAAAGGGAAAGGAAGGGAGGAAAGAAATGCTGGAGAAAGCTGAGGTTGAGGCTGGGTGCAGTGGCTCACATCTGTAATCCTAGACAGGAGTCTTCAAACTGCGGCCCGCCTAGGACATTTACTAGGCCCGCAGGGTGTTTTTGCCCCCCTGCCTGTCCTGCTTAACAGCTGACTTGTCCCGGGCCCACAGTCCAGTCCTCCAATGGTCTGAGGGACAGTGAACTGGCCCCCTTTTTAAAAAGTCTGAGGACCCCTGTAGCACTCTGGGAGGCCCAGGCAGCAGAGTGACTGACTGAGCTCAGGAGTTCCAGACCAGCCTGAGCACGAGCAAGATGCCATTTCTTTTTTTTCTTTTTTTTTTTTT
>CAUYTI010164553.1:0-12840 GCA_963575145.1 Galago senegalensis
TTTTTGAAGGTTGAACTAACTTTAGAAAATAGTATGAATGCTTTGCTTGTTAATTAATAATGTGTACGTGACCAGCCAACTATAAAAGGTGGTCTTAAACAATAAAGCTTTGCTACTTCCACCAGAGGAGTAGTCTCTCTCCTTCACTATAATAATTCCAGATGCGAGACTGCACCTGTAGTGACGCTGTCTGTCTCTCGTGAAACCCCAATGCAACAATCTATTTGTTTGTTTATTTTGTTTTGTTTGTTTTAGAGACAGAGTCTCACTTTGTTGCCCTCTGTAGAGTGCTGTCGCATCAAAGCTCACAGCAACCTCCAACTCCTGGGCTTAGGCAATTCCCTTGCCTCAGCTTCCCGAGTAGCTGGGACTATAGGTGCCTGCCACCATGCCTGGCTATTTTTGGTTGTTGCAGTTTGGCTGGGGCTGGGTTCAAACCTGCCACCCTTGGTATATGGGGCCAGTGCCCTACTCACTGAGCCACAGGCACCACCCTACCTACTTATTTTCCTTTATAAAGTTAAAGTTTACTTCATATAGATTTTACATATTGCTTGTTAAGTGTTTTACTAGATATTTTTTATTTGGATTACAATTCTAAATGAGATCTTTTCTTCCATTATATTTTCTGGTTGGTTATTGTTTCCAGAAAAGCTATTGATTTTTGAATATTAACTTTGTAAACAGTTATCTCAGTCTTACTGTTTGGGGTAAATTTTTAGTTGATTCTCTTTTGGTTTTCTAGATATGTAATTATAATATTGGCAGTAATAATAATTTCCCTCCTGTCCAGTTTTCATGTTCTATTTCTTGTGGTTTCAGAGAGGCACAAAAATTATGGAGTCTTATTTGATGAGGTATTTTTCAAGCCTGACTTGGAAAATAGTCAGACATCTGTGTTGGTTTTGAGTGGTGCACCCCTAGAAAGAGGTGGGAGAATAAAAAAATTATAAGAAAGGCCTCTGGCTCCAGACAGATGGGTTCATATTCCAGCTCCACCATTTATGAGCTGTGCGACCTTGGGCAAGTGTCTTAACCTTTCTATAGCTCAGAAATAATAGCATCGACATTATAGGGAGGTTGTGAGGATTAAATGAGTCGGTACATATAAAGGCTCTTACTGTCGTTGGCATATGGAAAGCTAGAAAGCATTAAAAATGTTGGTTTATTGTCATGAGAGCAGAAAGTCACAGATACTCGGGCAGAACCTAACTTCACAAAAATCTGTAATGTGTTGACTAGATCTTTAAACCATTAAGAACCAACTCCCATTCCTGAGCCTTCTTCCTTAATTAAAACCGGTTCTCTATAAAGAATCTGGTAAGTCTCATAAGTTTATTTACATTAAGGCATATATATGACAGTCAGGTCTTAAAATAGTGTCACTTTTTTCATGGGACTTATCTTTGGAGACAGAACCTGCTGGCTGAAGCAGCCAGGATGGACTAACTCCCCTGATAACAGAGGGTTTGATGGTTGGTCTTTAATTCTAGGGCTGTTAATGACCAGGCACATCAAATGACATAAAGATAAATAGGTCTGTTTCTTGCAGCTGAAGAACACACAGTCCAATACATGAGATAGAGGCTCAGACAACTAATATTCGTTTTGTAGTCTTGCACTTTGTCTAAACAATTCGGGAGTAGCAGCTCAACAAATCATGTAGGGACCTCCTCGTATGAGGCACTAAATTGAACAGGGACCTTGCCCTAGGGCAAAAGGTGAGGTATAAGAATGTGATCCCAGGGATGAGGTGAGGAGTAATCTCACGTGTCTACCACTCCATAATTACAGTTACCGTGTATTGAGTTCTTGTTATGAACTAGACACTTTAGATATGCCTACACAATCCTTTAATCCTCTCTCTGTAACTCTCAGATGAATGTATTACGGTATTCATTTAGCAAAGAAGAAAACTGTAGGTCCAATAACCTGAAATCCTTGCCCAAGGCTAACCAAGTTGTAAATAGCAGAACTGGGACTTGCACTGCAGACTGTCTGTTTACTGCCTTGTCCACTATACTATGCTTTATTTGGCTTGTCTTTGACTAAGCTTACGTGGGTTTCTGCCAGAGTTCTAAGTGAAGGGCTCTACTAGTGAGGAAGTGAGAACTGACAATGCTCATTGGCTCAGATCTCTGGGCCATCAATGCCCAACTCAACTCTACCTTGTAGCTCATGTTGAGTTAGTTTGCCTAGTAAAGGTATGTAAGTTTTTCACTACATAAGGGTTAAGGGTGCTGAAAGTCTGCTTGAACTGCACTTGCCAAGGGCACCTTGGTGAGGGGCTGCACGTACCAGAGGCAGGAGCACATTTCCCAACTCCCACCATGGTGATGCATGGGCTAACCGCAGCCCTGACTGGGAGGGCAGTGCACACAGACGTGACTGGTATTTTCCTTGCTTGGGGTGCCCACTGGAGCTCAGAAATGACACAGTGCCCTGGGCAGTGGACCAAACAGCTCTCAGATGTGTCTAGGGATGTCCGCCCTGCTCCAAACTCTGCAAATTGATTCACTGGTTTATGACACTCTGCCTACTCCCCCCACATACACAGTAGGTTGGAGTAAATTCAAGGCTCTGATCTCCCAGGACACAAGGGAAATGAACCAGAGAAAGCTGTGTGACCTTATTAGGAGGTTGCAGGAGACACAAGGGTTATACACACATCCACGGCATAAACCCAACAATGTGGGTGTGCAGGGAAGGGGAACTATAGGGTCCCTAGGGTGGTGAAGGCTGCCCAGGGGAGGTGGGCTTGGCCTTGGAGCATAGGGAGGTGTCTCCTAGGCAGGAAGGGAGGAATGGCAGGCATACCCATCTTCAGGGGTAGGAGGGGAAGTGGTGAAAGGAGCCAGCAAACCACCTCAATTTCTCAAAGAAATCCCAGTGGTGGCCTGGCCTCAAGCAAATGTGCAGTGTGGCCCTGCCCTGGGCCGAGTCTCAGTCTTGGGTGTAGGAAGAGCAGCCAGCTATACTCAGAGGGCAGCCTGCTTTGCACACAGGGTCCTGGAGACAGGCTGTCAGGCCCAGGGTGCTCAGGCCCCAGGAGGTGCTCAGGGAAGTTGGCACATCAGCATGAGATCAGGAAATGCTTTCATTTTCAGACACTCTGGATAAACCCCAAAGAGAGAGCTAGCAAAAGAGGGAGCACTTTTTGAGTTTAAAGGGAAAAAAGGTCTGCAAATCAGAAAGCCCTGACAAGCTACCTAGGGAAGACGCAATTACCCAGTGATCAGGCAGAGCAGAGAGAGCATCACAGCCTATTGTGTGCGCCGCTGCCGCTCTGGAGATAAAGGGAGCTGCTTGGCCGAGGATAAAGATCGGAGCCCCACACCTCGTGGGAGGTGGAGGTGGCAGCCAACGCGTGTGGGAAGGGTCTCCTAGGTGGTAGGGCAGCGGGCTCCCAGGGCTCCACTGAGTCCTCCTGGCAGCGGTGAGAGGGGAGTGTTGGTCCCACAGGTGACTCCCAGCAGGTGTGCGTGTTGGAGTTTGGGATGGGAGGAACCACAAGCCAGTAGAACAGAGAGCAATGCTCTGTTACTGGCTCTGGACTGAGAATTATTTTTTGTATGATTTTCAAAGCCCCATCCACTACCTTAAATATGACTTGCATCTTTGTTCTGTTTCCTTCTCTCTGAATCTTGCTTTCCCCCTTATGGTCACATAAGAAAACTGAACTCCTGGTAATCCAAAGGCTAAGAAGACCATGACCTAGAGTCCAAGGACCTGGCTTCCAAGACCAGTCTGCTGTAGGTAGCTGTGTGACCCTGAGCAGGTCACTCAACTTTTCAGAGCTTTGGTTTCTTGATCTTAAAATGGAAAAAAATAATAAAAGTTCCAGTGAAGTGTGTATATATGTCTGTGTATAATATATACACTTTTTACATTAGCTTTTGATACCCAGAAAAGTTGCTAAGATAGCACAGAATTCTCATATAGCTCACACCCAACCCAGGTATATTATTAACATCTTCTATGATACGTTTATCACAATTAGCAGATCAATATTGGTATACCATTATTAACTACAACCCATATTTTATTTAGAGTTCCTTAGTTCTTACCTGAAGTCCTGTTTGCGTTGTCATATTTCAAATCCCATATTTCATCCAGTCATCATGTCTGTTTAGGCTCCTCTCAGTTGTGTCAGTTTCTCAGACTTGAGTCGTTTTCCATGACCTTGACCGTTGTGAGGAGTACAGATCAGGTGTTTTGTAGACTCGCCCTCAGTTGGGATTTGTGTGATGTTTGTCTCATGATTAGACTGGGGATATGGGCTTTTGGAAGGAAGACCAGAGGTAAAGTGCCATTTTCGTTGCATCGTGTCAAGGGTCCATACTGTCAACATGACTTATCACTGTGGATACTGCCCTTAATCTCCTGTCTGAGGTAATGTTTGGCAGGTGTCCTTTGTGGAAAGAGTTACTCCTCCTCTCTCTTTCCAGACTGGACTCTGAAAGGAATCACTGAACTTCAGGAATAGGGAATTCCTCTACCTCCTTGAGGGTGTAGTAGCTACATAAATTATTTGGAATTCTTCTGCACCGGGCATTTATTTCTCACCCCCCACTTATTTATCTCAGTATAGCTGTACGGATATTTATTTTACACTTTGGGTTATACATGTAATCCAATACCACATTATTTTCTTGCTCAAATTGCTCCAGCTTTAGTCATTGGGTTTTACTTTATTCTTAATTGGGCTGTTTGTTTTCTTATTGTTGAGTTTGAAGAGCCTTTGTGTATTTTAGATTCAAGTCATTATTCAGATATATGTTTTGCAAATATTTTCTCCAAGTCTGTGGGGTGGTTTCTCCTTCTCTGAACAGTGTCTTACTTAGAGCAGACGTTTTTAATTTTCATAAGATCCAACATATTGATTTTGTCTTTCCTTGATTGTAAATAAATATTTTACAATCATTTATGATTGTTTTATCTAAAAATTCATCATTAACTCCAACGTCATGTAGATTTTCTCCTGCTGTCTTCTAAAGCGTTATAGTTTTGCTTTTGTATTTTAGGTTTAGATTTTATGATACAATTTGAATTAACTCTTTGAGTAAGGTGTAAAAAGTCCAGGTTCAGGTTTTGCATATGTTGAAAAGACTATCCTTTCTTCACCGAAAGTCAGTGGACCATACAGCAGAACCTCCATAGCTAACCACCTTCCTACACTGACCACCTCCTTAAGTTGACCTAATTTTCATAGACCAGACACGTACCACATGTACTTCATGGAAGTTCCTTCTGTTGACTACCTCTGGATGTTGACCAGTTTGTTGGTCCCTTAGGTGATCACCCTCCAGAGCTTCCACTGTATTTATGGGAGTCATTTTCTGAGCTTACTTTTCTATGCCATGGATCTGTGTCTTTCACCCATATCCATGCTGTATTTATATATAATTTATATAAGTTAATATTTATGTACTTTATATAAATTTTATATATAGTTATGCATTTTTACTATAGCTTTATAGTAAATTTTAAAGTCGGGTAACGTGAATCTTCCAACTATGTTCTTCTTTTTCAGAACCGTGTTAGTTGTTCTAGGTTTTTTGCCTTTTCACACACAGACAAGTCTGTGTGGGCTGCCATAATAAAATACTAGTCACTGAGTGGTTTAAACAACAGGTGTTTATTTTCACAAAATTCTGGAGACTGGAAGTCTGGGGTCAGGGTGCCAGTGGGGTTGAGTTCTGGTGAAGGCTTTCTTTCTGACTTACAAATGGTCTTTATCTTGCTGTGTCCTCACATGGGAGAGAGCAAGCTCTCTGGTGTCTCTTATAAGAACACTAATCTTTTTGGATCAGGGCCCTACATTTATGACCTCATTTAACCTCATTAATTCCATAGAAGACCTACTTTCAAATACACTTATGTTGGGAATTAGGGCTTCAGCACATGAATTTGCTGAGAGGCACATAGTTCAGTCCATACCACACATACTTTATAATCGACAAGTTGGTCAATATCTACAAAACAACTGGCTGGGTTTTTCACTGGGATTGCAATGAATCAATAGATTAAGTCAAGAGGAACTAAAATCTTCATGCTGAATCTTCCAATCCATGAGTATGTGTTATCGCTCCAATTTATTTAGATCTTTGATGCCTTTCATCAGTGTTTTATAGTTTTCTTCTAGACAACATAAAATTGGGTTTTGTTTCTTTGAAATCCACTCTGACAGTCTCTGTCTTTTAATTGATGTCCTTGGGCCATTCACAGGTAAAGTGTAAAGTGATTATTAGTATAGCTGGATTAAATTCTACCATGTTTTATAACTGATTTGTGTCTCTTATATTTATTTTTTATTCCTTTCCCCCTTTCCCCTCCTTCTCTGGTTTTAATTGGGCATTTTATATGATTCCATTTTATCCTTTCTCTCAGCATGTCAATTATACTTCTTTTAAAAAGTTTTTAAGTGATTTCCCTAGAGTTTTCCATATGCATCTTTAACTAACCCAACTCTTCTTTAAAATAATATTATATCATTTTATGTTTAGTACAAGTATCTTTTAACAGAACATTCCCAATTTTTGCCTCTCATTTCTGGTGACAGTCCTATCATTCATTTCACTTATTCATATGTTATAATCACTCATATATTGTTATTGATTTAACACAATTAAACACAATAGTAGCTAACTTTTAGATCATTTAAGACTAGGAAAAATATAGGAATCGATTTTATCTTCACTTCATCCTTCTCTGATGCTCTTCCTTTATGTAGATCCAAATTTCTGATCTATATATTTTTTCTTTTGACTAAATAACTTCCTTTAAGATTTCTTGAAGGATGGGTCTATTGGCAATAGAACCCCTTATTTTTGTTTGTCTGAAACATTTTTATTTCTCCTTTGCTTTGGGAGGATAATTTCACTGGTATTCTATCTTCAGTGTTTTCTTTTTTTTTAATGACTTAAATATTTTGCTTCATTTTCTTTTTGTTTGAGGGTTTCTGAAGAGTTCCCTGTAATTCTTATCTTCATTCCTCTATAGGTTAGGTTTGGTTTTCTCTCTTCTGGCTTCTTTTAAGATTTTCTTTCTGTCTTTGGTTTTCTGTAGTTTACATGTGACATGCCTGGGGTTTTTTGTTTGTTTGTCTTATCTGACTTTGTCCCTTCAGATTGAATTTTTTTTTTGTTTTATGGCATGGCCTGTAATTTTGGCTGTGTTGTATTGGATAATAGGAACTGCAGTAAACAGATTTTTAGTGGGAGATTTGTGTTAATCTGACTACAACTTGGATTCTGTTAAATGGTTGTTGTAGCTATGGAGGTCAGGGGCTTTGGATTCCTCTGGGGTCCTTGTTTTTGTCTCCTCTTGATTTCGGGCTTTCCTAACTGTTCTTCATAAGAGAGAGTTTTTTTCTATCTTGTAATTATTTCAGCCACAACCTACATTATTGTACTGGTGTCCTATTGGTGTGATGGTGAAGGGTAGAGGAGAGGCACCATTCTGAATCTTATGATTAAAAGAACTTCAGTTTTGTAATGGGCCTGCTGCTTAGGGCTGTGGCCATCACAGGTGTTTCCATGGCGGTCTACCTTCTTCTCTACCCTGGCTACAGCATTTCTAGGCTATCTTCTTGAAGCTCTCACCCACCCCTATTGACTATGTTTTTTCTTCCTTAAGTGAGAGAGAAACTGGAATGAAGTTGAGTAGGAGGAATTTCCTTCCTCAGCTGGAATAAGGCTCAGGCTTTACTTTTTTTCTTTGGAGAATAGGACTTTGTTTTGGAGAAGCCTTGGTTTTACTTTATAGTAATTAATCTTCCCCTCCTTCTACCAGAGCTATTGGAGGATCCCATGGGGGTTCCCTATGACTGTGGCCCTAAGAGTTTCTTGGCTCATGCTACTTCTCACTTAGCCTATAGCAATTTTTCAAACTTTTCATTTTATTGGTCTTACCCTTATTGCTTCTGCTTCATGAAAGCAGATTTTAGCTGTGTCTCTCTGGATGCACCTGTCTTTCCAGATTTGGAGATTGTAGTTTGCCCTCTCACCTCAGTTCTCTCATGGGTCAAGAAGTCATTGATTTTTCATTTATCTAGCTTTTTCTTGTTGTAAAGATGGGCGTGATGACTCCTAAGCTTTTTACATGCCAGGGCTGAAGTCAGAAGTCCCCAGTACTGTTCTTATGAGAATGCATATGTATCAAAGCTCTTTGTAAACTATAAAATATTTTAGGGGTCCTGGTTGATTTAATAAGTAAGATTAGGTTCAGGGTAGGTGGGAGAGAGGGGGAGCGTTTGTATGCCTTGGCCATCACTGGCTTAAAAAACATAATGTTGTTTAAGTGGGAGAGGGGGAAAATAGACACAAAAGAAAGAAGAAGAAAAGAAGAAAACTAAGAAAAAGAGAGATGTTCTTTCCCCTGTGTACCTTCCCTGGTTTCTCACCTCATCTCCATTCTCTTAATCACTTCCCCAGATTCCAGCAACTCAATCCAGTGCTTGACATCTTCTATGCAACCAGCCCTGGGGTCCATTAAGCCATCCATCTGCAGATGATTGATGTCACAGCTGTTCTGAGGCCACAAGGGTTTGGAAGGGCTCTAGAGATGCTTTAGGGCTGGTGTGACTCTAAAGGTCTTTCCCACAGAAGGCACAATCATAGAACCAGAGGCTGGACTGAACGGTCCTCTCTGGCTGGCTACCTGTGAAAGGCATTTGTTTCCTTTACTGCATGAGAAATGGGGCAGCTTCTAGATATTACAAATGAAGGTAACATCATGATTGGGGTATGTCAATGAAATGAAATCACTTCCACAGTCTGCACAGCTAGTAAAAGAAGCACTAGAATCTGAGACTGTGTCACGCATGGAGAATCAGACCCTTTCCTCCTTAGCAGGGTGCTGCTCCCCAGCAGTGCTCTGTGACTCCTTCCTTTGGGTGTAGGGACAAGATTTCAGCTGTCCTCTAATGAAATAATACCTAACCATCAAGTAGCACTTTCTATACATCGGATACAGTCTTAAATTCACTCAATTCCTGTAGCAACCTTATGAGGTATGTTCATATTACTATTCTCATTTTGCTGAAAGGAAATTAAGGCTTAGTAAATGGGGGAAGGGTGGAGATAGAAATGTACTCACGATCACTAGGATGATTATATGATTTAATATATGTCAAGTCCTTAGCATAGTACTTGACACCCAGTAAATATGCAATATGTAATTATATATAAATGCTTGATTCCACCTCTTTCTTGAGAATTATTACTTTTTGTTATGAGATGTAGCATAAAAGGTACATAGAATGAAAATCAGATCAATGATTTGTCACAAAATTAACACTTATAAAATACCACCCAAATTAAAAAAAAAGGAGGACATGCCTGGTACCCCAAAAGTCCCCCCTAATTACTACTCTTCTCTGTTCTCAAAAGCACCAATACCTTGATTTTTATGGAGATCACTTTATGGTTTTAACAGTGGGTATTCATTCTAAAACACTACTTTTGCACATTTTGTGAACATTAAATAATAAGTTATGCATTCTTTTATATCTGATGGCTTTTGCTTAACATTGTTTGAGATTCATCCATTTTACTGCATGTAGCAGTATACTTATTTCCAGTGCAGTATATTGCTTTACTGTATGACTACCAGTGTTTGTCTGTCTTATGGTTGATAAGCATCTAGGGTAGTTTCATGTTTGGCTATAGTACTGCTATGAACTTTCTTATCCATGGTTGTCAATGCTCATGTGGGAAATTACTGAGTCTTAGAGTATATGTTTGTTCAGTTTTCATAGATACTAACCACCAGGTTTTAGGAGTTGATATACCAGAAGGGTATGAGAGTTACCGTCACACCACCTCTATCTTCATCAACACTTTATATTGTCCCTTTAAAAGCCATTTTGGTGAGTTTGTTGTGGAATCTCAATGTGATTTAATTTGTACTTTTTTATTATTAATAAAGTTGAACACCTTTTTATAAGTTTAAAGCCATTTGGATAACTTCTTTTGTAAAATATATGTTCAAATTTCCTATCTTTTATTCTACTGAGTTATTTGTCCTTTAATTTTAATTGACTTGTAGAAATTCTTTATATTGAGAGTTAGAGGCCCATAATAGATGTCTCAAATTTGGGGGGTGGTCTTTAGCTTTAATATAGTATGCTTAGTCATGAATATCTTTTCATTTTTCCTTTATGTGAGTTTTTGAATTTGCGACATAATATCTTTCATCAGTTTTGGGAAATTCTTATCCATTTTCTTTTGGCTTCTATCCTATCCTATTATGTTTACCATCTTCTCTCCTTTTGGTATTTCAATTAAATACATATTAGACTTTCTTATTGCATTTTCTGTATTTCTTATCCTTTCTTTTATATTTTTCATTCCATTGTCTCTCCTTACTCCTTTCTGTAAACTTTCTTCATGAATTAATGCTTCATCTTTTCTAATCTGCTATTTAACCCTCTTGTTGAATTATAACTTTCATACCATAGCACTTGATTCTAGAATTTTTATTTTAAAGTTTGTTGTTCTTTGCCAAAATTTTCTATTTCCTCTTTTATATTATTGAACATAGGAAGAGTAGTTGTTTTAAAGTCTAAGTGTGATGAAAGTTAATATCTGAAGACCCTGTGGGTCTGTTTATATTGTTTGTTATTCTTGAAAATTTTTCCAGATAGTTTTATTCCTCAAGTGCCTGGTTATTTTTGATTCTGTGTTGGATATCATATTATAATTGCTTATAGGAATATTTTGAGGTTCCAGACATCTTTTTCTACTGAGAATTTTATTTGCTTCTGCTAGGTGTGTTATACCCAGATGGTGAAATCCCCCAAAACCACCAGGGAGCTGAGTCTGATGCCAAAACAAAGAGTCTTTATTCAAGCTCGAGCTTGGACTCTTAGG
This sequence comes from Galago senegalensis, assembly GCA_963575145.1. Taxonomy (NCBI): domain Eukaryota; kingdom Metazoa; phylum Chordata; class Mammalia; order Primates; family Galagidae; genus Galago; species Galago senegalensis. The sequence continues at coordinate 10,875 of CAUYTI010164553.1, forward strand.
GACCTGACACAGCAGCTAGGTTTGGCCCAGAGCATGCCTCATCGCTATTGTCTGTTTCCTTTAAAAGGGGGTGCATATTATGGGATGAAATAAAATGCAGGAGAACATTGCTACTAGAGGTCGCAGGGGTTGGTTTGATTGGCTGGGTTCCAGGAGGGGCGTTTCAAGGGTTTTGCTTTTAGAGGAATTTGAGGAATTTCCTGGGACTGGGAGCTTTCTGTGGGTGGGAACTTTTTACAGGCTACACAGTGGCAGGTTTTTACAAAATGGAGTCGCTTTTTGTCCTCTCAGGTGCTTGTGGGGAGGGTGCTAACAATTGAGATTACTTCAGTTTGAGTCTAGGATTTGAAATGCTTTGAAGTTGAACCACAGTTCTAAGATAGTTGCCATACTTCTGAGTTCCAACCCTAGAAGATGCACCAGGGCTTCCCCTGTGGCAGTTTCTGAACTTCTATTTCTTTTTTATTTACCCTAATAAGACCCACTCTAGAATTAACAAATATCCCCAAGGGAATAGGAGGCTCGCTCCTGGCATTATCATTCAATCTTGCGGCAGTAATTTTACTCTATTCTGTTAGCTCACTTATGCCTTCAAGCAGATGTTTTTATGCATTGCCCATCCTCTCAGTACCATGGTTGGTTCTAAAGATCTAGTTTGCCATTATCAGAATCAGAAATCTCCCATCTCCATCTCCCACATTTAAATGCACATATCTTCCTCCACCCTCTGGTTAACATGATAAACCAAAACGTTGCTTTAGCACCAGGAGTGTCGCAGGTAAACCTTTTAAATAGATGACCAACATTTTCTAGATCTCACTTCTTTAAGTTTTGTCTTCTGACATATTCAGTATCCATTCGTGCTCTAATTCAGATGTCCCCATCTCTACCCCATCCTACCAGCAAGCTGGCATGCTCTCTCAGTCTGACCTACTCTCCTTTTCCCTTTTTTGAAACAGGCTTCCCTGATTAACTGAGTTCAATTATGATCTTTTCTTCTTTTGAATTTCTCTTATGGGTAATACTTGTTGAACTGTTAACCAGGCATGCTATTTTATTCTTTAACATTTTTTTTGCAGGTGAATTATAAAGTACTTGAAGGCAGATACATATTATCTTCTTTACAATTTCCTGAGCCCCTTACCTTGGTAAATAGTAGGTGCTATAGAGCATGTCAGGTTTGTCTTCCAAAAATTATGTCATGCCCAGGTTTTTTTTTTTTTTTTTTTTTTTAGACTAGAGTCTCAGTTGTCACCCTGGGTAGAGTGCCATGGAATCATCATAGCTCACAGCAACCTCAAATTCTTGAGCTCAAGCAATCCCCTTACCTCAGCCTTCTGGATAACTGGGATAGAGGCACCTACCACCATGCCCAACTAGTTTTTCCTGTTTAGTAGAGATGGGGTTTCTCTCTGGCTCAGGCTGATCTCCAACTCCTGAGCTTAAGCAATCCACCCACCTCAGGCTCCCACAGTGGTAGGATTACAGGTGTGAACCACTATGCCTGGCCCATGCCCAGGTCTTCATATCACATGACATCGCGTCACATCACAAGGTGTTGTGTTGTATCGCTGGAAATTATGGGGCTGTCTATAGGCTGATTTTCCATCCTCTGGGAGCTGCTGTGGAAGGCACAGGCTCAGTCATAAACCTCAAACTCCTTTTATAGCTGATTGTACCACAATGTATCCCTGATCTAGTCATTAATCAGTTTCTTTGTCAAGATTTTAAGTAAAAAGATATGAAGCTTGGAATATGGAGCTGGAGATTAAAATACTTCCGTAGTAGCATGTCTGCAGAAAAGTCATGTAGATTCCATTCAAATCCATGAAGAAAAAGCAAATGTCATGTAGATGAAGAAGCTATATATAATCAAAAGAAGCTGACCAATAAAGCAGAAATGAGAAAAAAACAGTTATGCTACGGGGAAAGGGGAGAGGGAGGGGAGGGGAGGGGGAAGGATGGG